>JANTPZ010099106.1:0-12539 GCA_025593235.1 Vachellia pachyceras
GAGAGAGAGTGAGAGGAGAGAGAGGGTTTTTACAAAAATTCATTTTGACCAACGGTTTATCCAAACGTAACTCCATTTTTACCAACGGCTTATCCAAACATAAAATTTTTTCATTCTCCAAAAAGTCATTTTCAAAAGCCATTTTTCCCAACGGTCGTTTTCCCAACGGGCTCTCCAAACAGAGCCAATATTGTTTGAGATTTAAATAAAGTGATAACGTTTTGACTCCTACATTACCCCATTTTGATTTGATTTTTTATAACGTAAATTTTTATAAAAATTTAAAATGATAAATAATTCATTTAATTTGATTTAGCTTTGTTGAGATTTAAAAAAGATATTGTTTTAGAATGATAAAAAAGATAAACAACTCTTTATAATTTAAAGTTTAAAATAGATAAAACCTGCAGAATAATTGGTTAGTTGCATATCCGTTCCTCAACGGTTAAACTTAACATTAAAATTGAATATAAATCCTTTAAAATAATTTATATAAGTTCCTTAATCTCTTTAAAATTAGTCAATGAGTCTTATTTTAAGAATTGGAGGTAGTATATAAATAAATGCTAGGAACATAAATTAATTAAAAATAAAAAGAACGTTGCACACTAGCAATTGATAGAGATAAGATTCAGAATAATACGTAGCAATAACTTATAATATTATACTAGTATTTATTATGAAAACTTAATTTATAAATGAATAATGAATATCAGTTAGGATAAAATATTTTGACTTTTCTTCTACTTGCCTTAATTATGGAGACTTTGCTTTTATTTCCAAATAAGTATATAAATCTCTATTGAAGTTTGTATGGCGTAAACAACAAATCTCAATAACTTACTCTCCTATTAGGTACAAGTGATAACATAACATGTGATTTATATTGCATGTGTTAAAGAATTGCAAACCTAAGGTATATAGGCTTATTGGTTCGTTTGCTATGTGAGTCCTGACAAAGGAGCAAATCCCTTGACAATATCATGGAGAGTATTTGGTGTCTAATACTTCAACATATATCTTATGATGATGATAAATTTGATAAAAAGTTATTATTATCATATTCAATGTTTTAGTGGTAACAAAATTGTAACTATTTCACCTTCTTGTTGTGATCAAGTACAATATGTGAAATAACAATTGAAGAATTTAGGAATATGCCTAATAGAAATATACCTACTCTTTGTGTTGGATTTTTTTGTTCGGATCATCCCTTGATGGGCTGAGCTAGTTAATTGGAAAATTTGAATAATTCCTAATTAGTAGATTAATTAATTAATTGATCAGATAAAAAATGTAGATTGCTGACTTAGCCATGAATCAACTGAGTATCCGATGAAATAAAAAATTTGAATTATTCATGACATTAATGATTAATTAAATATTTAATTAATTAGATAATGATTTGATAAAAGATGGATTTCTGACTGAGCTGTGAATAAGATAAATATCCAAAAGGAATTTAAATATATAAATTAAATGATGAGTATTGAATTTATAATCTACCACCATCATTTTTATAAGATGAATATAAATAAATAAATAGAGGATCTTTCAATCAGTTTTACTCATTGAGTTTTCCAACTCTTTCTCTTTATATTCCTTTTTTATGTGGTATTCTATTGTGCTACTGATAAAACCCAATATTTACATGCTTTTCTTGAGGTTTTATGGTGTTTAGTAATACGTTTACCCTCATTTTGCATGCATTTATGTCCTCTTTATTATGTTTGTTTATGCATTGCATCTTGCATATTTAAGGGTAAAAGAGTCATTTATCTCATCCAAATAGAAGTAAGTACATTCACAACTTCCAGAGGAGTAATTCCATAACCTATGTAATATTAATCATGTACTTGATGAGATTAATCTTCCTCTCACCACTACTATTTCTTTTGAAGCTTCTATTAATATGAGTGATAGTGAGGTAGATGAAGAGATTGTAATTGAGTCCTCTGACATGTTTAAAGGTATCAATGCTCATTTGAATGCTTCTAGTAGTACTATAGTTAAAGATGTTGATTACACTTCCACTGTTTCCTTGTGTGATGAAATTATTCTTTTCTTAATGCTAGACACGATGATATATTAAGTTAAATGAGCATTTTCTTTGTTCTCGTGATGATGATGTTATATGTGCTAAAAGTGATAAGATGGACATTGTGGATGATCCAATAAGGAATGATTCGGTAATTTTGAAGACTATGAATGCCAATGAATCATTCCAACAAATTTTATCCTATGATTTACCACCTGATTTAAAATCATATAATGATAAAGATAATGAATTTTCCTTTTCTCCCACTATTTTACCTCCCTCCTCCAGTAATTCCAAAGATGATGTGTTGTGCTCTAACAATTATCAATTGGATTCCACACTTTCCACTTTGCCAGCACAAAATGATTTTAAAAATTTAATTGTTTGTTTGGTTCCTACTGAAGGGAATCTCATTGACTTTCTTGGTTGTGACTCCTACTTTAAGAGTTTTGTTCCTAAGATATCCTAACTTTACTCCATCTCTCTCCATGTTTGTATTTTTAGCCTTATGCTTTGGGCCCTTTTTATTTTGATCTAGAACCACCTCCAAGATAGTCGCACGGTGGGAGAATTGTGGTGAAGAAATGCATGTTTCTTATATGGGATGAAAACTTCTCTTACAAGAATTTACAAAGATTTAAGCAAAATGTTGTCTGTTTCTTTACTTGTTTTCTTCTTGCTTTCATATGATTGGTTGAGCTTATTTGGTTGATGATGAAAATAAGTGTGGGGGGATTGAATCTATTAGTAAAAGCTAGCTTTACTGTGTTTTCTACCCTATTGGACTCAGTTCTTTTGTCATACTTTTACACCACTCATGTTTCATTGTTATATCATGCATTGAGGACAATACATTGTTTAAGTGTGGGGGAGGGATTGGTCTACATTGATTTGTTTTGTGTCCTTAGTGCTTATTGTAAAATCTTGGGCTTTGAAAACGATTTTTGTGAGATTTTACAAGTCCTTTTGGGATCCGCGTATGTTCTTTAGTGATTATCTTGATCCTTTTTAATCATTATCCTATGGTTTTCATTTTTTTATAAGTGTCATAATACCTAATGAATAGTGTATGTTCATTGAACTTTGTGTATGAATATTGGAGATAAAAACCCTTGTTGGAAGGATTTTTTAGCCTTAATTCCTATATTCAGTGATTAGTCATGTAGTTTGCATTCTCTAGAACGTGTTCTAGTTTTCAGTCTAAACTTAATGTGTTTTATGATGATAGGCATTCATATCCACAGCTTATTTCCCAGACACAAGCCCTCACATCATCTACAACATTTATCACCCATTTTGAGCCATTCACCAAGTGTTTTGTTAAGTGCATCCCTTTAGAAACTCAAGATATTTTGATAGAATTAAAGTTGAGCTCATTCATGAAGAAAAGATGAGTGTATATATCTAGCAAAATGCCATGTGCATACCAAAAAATTGATTCAAAAAAAGAAAAAGAAAGAATGAAAGGAAATGAAGAAGAATAAGGCATTCTAAAAAATTCTTTATAGAGCTTTATTTGGGTATTAGATATTACTCTTGAGTCATTGATCGACAACATGCATATACATGCCATTTATTTCTCCTTTTCATTCATTCCATTTGGCCTATTTCCACAATTACAAGTCATAAAGTCCTCTTGATTCATTGCATTGATGCATAAATAGTGGAGATTATAGAACTATTACAAGTTTATGGTAGGGTGTGTTATGCTTATTTTTTAGAAGGAAAAAAACCAAGAAGGAGAGATGAGTGAGTAGACACTATTTCATGTTATCTAGTGTTTATGCATTTAGAATCAATTATACTTTGCATCTAATTATTTGGTATTGCTCATGTTATCATTCTTGTTTTCTTAGAGGATGTTGTTTGATTGCCTTTTGAGATCATTCTTGAGCATGCTGACTTCCTCTGTTGTCCTTATACTTCCATTGGAATGATTCAAATCTTTGTCCAAGAGTGCAAAGGTTTAAATATGGGGGTGATAGAATCCAATACTTAAATGGTTCTCTTGAGTGTTTTATATTGTTTTGTAACTTCTTTACCCTCATTTTGCATACATTTATTCTTATTACGTTTGTTTATGCATTGTATCTTGCTAATTTAAGAGTAAAACATTCATTTATCTCATCCAAACGTAAATGCATTAATATTTAATTTGTTTAATTCCTACAAAACTCCTTGCCTTTGTTTGTAGGCACATTTGGAGATTTAAAGACCCAAGATGGAGTATAAAAGAAGTCACAAATTTATCAAGAGTCATGAGCCCTCTATCACTATGAGGTCACGCCTTAGATTTCTCAAATTACGACATAGATGTATGTTGAAGAAGCTATGCGTTTTGGAGAATGAATGACCTGAATCTTCATGCCATGACCACTTTGTATAAGGTCGTGGCCTTATATCATTAGGTTGCGACTTGGATATCCAAGGTCGCGACCTAAGCTCCTATTAGTGAAGCTATGTTCTTGGATTAGATTATTCACCTGTTACATATATGGGAGAAAGCAGCTGCAAAAGCCATCTCTCTTACATATTTGCAAAGGAGAGGCCCCAACACTTCCCTCTCAAGCCTTCAACCCTTCATTCATCTATCTTACATTTTCTCCATTTCTGCATAATTTTCTCTAATCTACACCATTTAAACCACTTCCACCACCTTCTTCTCCATATTTCCATCCCCATTTCCACTCATATTATGCAAAAACATACATGTGGTGGTAGCTGCAGGTTTGAAGCAATAAGAGGTTAAATCCTCAGTCTCTTGGTCACGGAAGATAATACTTGAGCTCATGGACACACTAGAGGAGTTTTCTTAATAATCTAAGTTTGAACTTATGTTAGATATTTATAGATTTAGGAATTTTTGCTGTTATGTAACCTTGATTACAAATTTGTAATCTTGTGATTAAAGTATGCAATTGGATTGGATGTTGTGTTATGTTGGATTACATATATACATTACGGTTGTGATCAATCATTGTGTTCATTTAATTGTAAATAATTATTTATAGTTAATTTGTTTGCTTGGATTCTATATTTGTTGATTTACAATTATTGGAGTATTTGCATCATCCATTCATATGCACTCTAAGTGAATTTCAACAATGTTTTAAGAGGTGTTAATTAACTTGGATTCAAATAAGTTTTCACTAATTAGAACATTACACCTAAGTGATTGTGTAGGGTTTTTGTTTAGACTTAGAGAGCTGCAAACTTCCACATTATTTTAAGAGCAATGGTAATTAAGTTTCCATCATCGAGGCCCATCTCATCGTACCTCCATTTTAATTCAACCATTCCATTGTTAAACTAAAAGATAAAAAAAAAATTACTTCTTGTGTTATTTTGTTATTGCACGACTCTTTTAAAAACCGAAACCCCCTTACCCAAATCAACATGTTTTTTATAACCAATTTAGACTAGGTTTTCCAATAAATTAAAAGAACTCTTCTAGAAAAATGATAGGTTGTATCCTATACTACATTATTTGGTGCAATTATATTTTGAACAAACCGGAAGGTGACATTCCAATAATATCAGCCACCCCGTTTGGACTGGTGTTTATATAATTGTGCGAGTTAGTTTAAATTTTTGCAAGGGCTTCAGAGGACCAACTTACGAAGCTTTAGTAGTTTGACCTGGATATGAACATGGATTCGTTCGTAACATTTTCTCCCATTTAGATTAACCTTCACTTTGTGAATTTATTCTTCTTCACCAAACCATTATTGCAAGATTAGTTCATATTTACATGAAGAGAATTGTGAACGGTAAATCCCAATGAATTGTAAGAATTTATACTCTTCCATTATTAATTCTACCTTTATAATGATAGCATCACTAACTTAGGCATAAAGCTATTTTATATTTGTTTTGTGGGACTACATTATCCTTGTAAAAACAATTGGGGTAAATGGAGCCTATGTTGAACCCGAATTAGTATAATCAAACTCGAGTTTGTTATACTAGTCACATGCACATCTCTATCATAAAACTTGAGTACTTGATCCTCAACCCAAGTTTACCTTTATGGTGCTGAATAAAGGGGAGAAGAAGCGAGTAATTTTAGGTGGTAGTATAGCTTTGACTATTCCATGCACATTGATATTTTTGTTTATATTATACCTTTAACAAGGAGTGGAATCGTTCTCTTTACTAACGGTTTGCATTAAGTTTTTCCCCAAATTTTGATTTTCATTGTCAAAGGATAATTGCTGCCACACCTTGGTCAACAATCTCCTCCTCAGCAATTGTTCTGTCGGGAATCGAACCCATGACCTTGGGTTTGGCATTAATTGTTAAGATCAAACGCTTACCACTAGGCCAAAAGTTATAGTTGTTAATCAAGATACAACTCAATCTCATTAACCATCGGTAGAGCATATGCTCAAGCATCATGATTCAACTATAACTTGACCCCTCAACTGAGCCTCTGTCATGGGACAATTACTACCACACATTGACCAATATTCATTTGATAACTCAACTCAATCATGTTAAAAATCTTTAGTTGTCTTCACCAAAATTTCACTTGTCGATTAGTTTTTGATACAGACCAAGAAGGAAAAGATCTCACAAACTCATAACTAGCATTACCAGAAAAATGCCATTTAGCGACGGATTTGATGGAAAATCTATCGCCAAAATGAGGGTCGCTTATATTTTCCGTCGCTAAATGAAAATTTTCTGATGAAAAATAAATATTTATCGATGAATTTTTCCGTCGCTAAATGACATTTTTCTAGTAGTGTAGTATGAATATATGCACTCCAAGAAGCTAAATAAAAATCTAGTGATTCACTTGAACCTTAAGAATGGAAGAATAAGGACTTAAAGTGTTGGAACCCCCTACGAAGTTAATCAAATTTTAATAAAACTATTATTTCAATGAAGAATACTAAAGAGAATCCATTCTCTTGAAAATGTATAAACATGATTTCTCATTTCTAAAAATCAAATTAGATTACAAAATAAGGGGTACAGTGTAATTAAAAGATGCAAAAAAGATTGAGTTAAAATCATCAAATGCAACATAAAGACTCATTACATTAAATTGTAACTTTAAAAGAAATAATAAGGATTTAATTCGATGAACTTTTGAACTCAAAAGTCTAATATACTAACTAATTATTATCCTGTCTTTCACTCAAATATAATTAATGAAATATAATCAACATATTAAATCCAAAATGTGATTTTTTTTAAAGCCTAAATGAGTTCTATGTAGCACTTGGTCCAAGTCCTTTAAATTAAAATCTCAGCTCAAAATATTTTCAATAACTCCATTTTCAACCCAAATTGAATTGACAACGTCCTCAACATTTCTATGCAAATTTATTAACCAAATTGCCATTTGTTTTGCCAAAATCTATTGCACTATACAATTCAATGTTGCCTTAATTATTTTAGTTCTTGCTTTTTTTATTGATCCACTTGGAATTTACAAATGGTCACTTGAAGCCAAAGTGGCATTGCTTAAAGTTGAAGAGTAGTCAGCTTGTTGTTTCTCATCATTTTCTCAATCTGCTCTATCAGTTATTTGGAGATTAACCAATCAGTTTGTTATCTTGATCAATAATCGATGCTATGTTTGAACTAGAAAACAAACCCTAAACTTGTTCTTGATAAAAAGGGCTAAAACAAATGGTGAGAACAATACGGAGGAAAAAGTGTTGTTTGGTGGAATGCCCAGTGGATAAGATGTCAGAGTTGTTGGAGGTGCCACGCCAATCTTTGGAAGGGCAAAATTATCGGATAATTTTGTCTTTCATGAAAAGTTTTGGGAATCTTTTACCTAAATTTCTTCACCTGATATGAAGGAACCATTTCTTTTCTTTTTAAAAAAACAAACAATTTGTTATAAAATGAGGGATTTAAGAGAAAGAGATAATAGTAGAAGAGATTGAGAGAAAGGAAGAGACGAGAGGAATGAACAAAATCTCATAAAATGAAATGGGAGAAGAATGAAAGTCTCTATTCATTGTGGCTATGCCTTTTATTTATAGGCATAAATTTACATCATGATAAATCACTATAAAATATTATATAAGATAATAAGAGAATATAAAATACAATTGGGAATAATGGAAGACATGAACATCCACATAATAATATTTATAACACTCCCCCTTGGATGTCCATGACTTAACATATGCCTCATTAAAAATCTCTCTAGAAAAACCCAGTGGGACAAACCTAGATAAGGAAGAAAAAAAGAGTATAGTGTTTATAGATACACATCCTAATGCTTCTTTATTAAAAACCTTTCTAGGAAAACCCAGTGGAACAAAACCTAGATAAAGAAAAAAGAGTATAGCGTGTATCGACTCCACCTCTTAATAACATTACCAATATCCCTGAGTTTACAAAGTAACTTGATGAATAAAGCTGCTATATTTTTATTAAAATGAATTTGCATAATGATAATTTCAGCTCCTTTGGAAGGTTGTAAGCGTAAGACTTTGTGAAATAAGTTTCAATCGATAGAACTTGATATAGATGTACCTACACACATGAATAAATATGATAAACAGTATATGCATAAATGGTCAGCTCATATCAGGCATATCTAATTATAATGACCTCATTCATAGTACCTCGAATAATATATACCACCCTATTTTAATGTATTAATGATATTAAAGAACTATATCCTGCCAGTAGATTAACAATAAATAGTATATCATGACTTGTGAAATTAACAAGGATACATTAGTTCCCCAAAAGCACTTAATTATGGTACTTCCGGATCAAGTAGTTCTTCATCTTCCCCTTTGTTAATTTCACGAAGTATAGCAGGACTTTTACCAACATACAAGAAATCATTTGCTATTTTAGATCTCTTCAAGAGTTTTAAAAATGCACTTCAACTGCTTCAAGTCATATCAAGACTTGTTTAGCTCAAGTCAATATTATTCTAAAGAACTTGTATTTGATGCTTTTGGTATCACGGGTCCTTTAGGGACCCTCATATAAATGATACTGCCAAGTGTGTTATATGAAAGTATAGCCATATCATTTATGAGGCATAATTCAAGCCCTTTATTGGCTGTATGGTTAATCAAATAACGAAAAACATTCATATTCACTACTAATGAATGTATTTGTTTACAACATATACCAGATTATTCCTTCACAACATATACCAAATTGTTGTGTAAAGTATTAAATTAAAAGATGTGCCATATACCTTATTTTTCCTTTTCCATTTCTCTTTCATACATAGTGGCTTACAAACATATGGCCAATCCTTTCTTTATTGGCACTTAACAATGGCACCGGCTCATGATCCTTATAATTCATTACAGTGCATGCTATTTTATAATGTGCTGTCAACATTGACTGTATTTTCTTCCCATCGAATTCCACAATTCATTGATATTACATTATTTTCAAATGTGTCAGGTACCTAAGTCTCTTTTGGGATTATAATAACCTCTTCTAAAGAAAATAACTCTTCAAGAGTTAGCTCTTCTAGAGCAATCAAATATTCTTGATCATACTCAACTGACCATCTATATTCTTGACTCCCTTTTTTATTGTTGAGGATTTTGTTATCTTTTGAATCGATGGGCTTTTCACGCTTCATACGTGTTTTAAATTTGTTCATGATAGATTGTCCTTCAGGGACACATATTCTTATAGGAGCGTTAACAGTTGGGATGTGACTTTATCAGTTTCTTTCGATCAATAAATGCTTCAGGCATTTTATAACTGAATTCTATGAATGAATTATCTTTTGAATTTTCAGTACACATCGTTTCAGTACAAGGATAAACAATGAGCCAATGATAATTCATTCCAGCTAAACTCTTTACCCAACTGCTTATTTTCTCCCCTTGATGCTGGTGAAAGTAATTCATCAAATGACACTTGGTAAACCATACCCTAAAATTCATAACCAGCATATACTCACTAGGTTTTACATGCACATATATTACATACCCAAAATTAAGCAATATTAGGTTTTTGACCAAAAACCTTTATAAAGGAGAAAAATTTTGATGATTTGTTGGCAGCGGCCTGCAAAATGGCTAGTCTCAAAGCAGAATATGAGAGATTATATCTCATGTAATAAGGTTGCAACCACTTAATCATTCATTCTACTAGTCCATTTTGTGTATGAACATGAATTTCAATATGTTCAAATCAATTCCAAGGGACGTGCAATCCTCATTAAGGCTAGTGAGGTAAACTCATTATCACTATCAAGATAATGTTTCTCAATCGAATAATCAAGATAATATGCTCTTAACCATATTCATTGAGCAAATGATCTTGTAAACTTTAGGTTGCAAGAAGATAACAAATAACCATGAGACCATTTAGTTTATGCATAAATTAAAACTGTACGGTAACTAAATGGTTCGCCATGTGGGTTTATTGCCCCACAAATATATTCCTGTATCCGTTTTAAGAATGTGAGAGGCTCATATTGTATTTAACTTTATGAAAGCTAATAATATATTCCCCTTGGAACATGCAGCATATGAGAAATAGTGGTATTTATATACACTTCAGGGTATAACCACATTTATTTTTAATCATTTCTCGCATCATAATTGAACCGGGATGATCTAACCGGTCATGCCAAACATTGAATTCATTGATAAACTTCTGGTTTATCTTATCAAACTGCTGGCTTGTATTAATTAGTAAACTTCTGGTTTACTATCTCATGACATACATCAAATTCATCAGTAAACTTCTGGTTTACTATTGCATGGCAAACAACAAATTCATCAGTAAACTTCTGGTTTACTATCATATGCTTTTAACTATGCTTGTATACAAAGCCAGAGATAAAATGGAAGAACTTGAAATGTAAAAACAAATATATGTAAATAACAATAACAATAACATAAATAAAATTAATCAATCATATGTATAATTAATTATACATATATATATTTTATAGTATTGTAAGTATAACAATAAATAAATATAGCCTCTTACTATATTATAAGGTAGCGGAAATATATGGCATCTGGCCATACGATAACTTTTATTACCATTTTGCAAATATCATGAAACTTTGTAAGTGTCTTATAAATTGGGTACAATAAAGTGCATTTTCAAAGCATATTTTTGTTCCTTTTGGCAACATATAATATTAGCTCTTCCGGAGCCTTCAATGCACACTCAATTTATTAAATATGCCCATATTTTGCCCTTTTTATGGTTCTTATTAGTTTATCTCCACTTCATGTGGCAATTAGAACCAATACAATTCTGACCACACCAACACCCATGATTGTGGTCATATCCCTTTTCTCGACTATCGCAATTATTATGTTTCACAACATTCACTTCTGGGAATAGAGTCGAGCTTATTGGACAAATCCATTATTAAATTGTTCTAAAGAACATATGAGTCTTCTATATAAGTAGCATATACAATGTTATAGCTACTATTAAATAATCAACAACTCTCTCTCCGGAATGTTCTGGAATATTCTGGAATATCATGGAAGGCTCTACAACATTCTAGAAGGTTCTAGAATGTTGTGGAAGCCTCTGGAAGATTCTGGAATGTTATGGAAACCTCTGGAAAGTTCTGGAATGTTGTGGAAGCCCTTGGAAGGCTTTGAAACGTTGTGGAAGCTTCTGGAAGGATGTGGAAACTTGTGGAGAGTTCTAGAAGCTCAGAGTATATTCCAGAATAGTGTAGAAAGATATAGAACGTGTAAGATATTTCTAGGTTTGTATATAAGTTTCTAGATGTAAAATATAAGCCGTAGGATCAAATCGATCTCCACCGTTCGTTAAGGAGGTGGAAGAGTATAAATAGGTGTGTGTGGGTGAGTTTGTGTAGAAGTGAGAATTGAGAAGTAAGAGAGTTGAGAGTTGAGAAGTGAGAAGTGTTGAGAGAGTAGAGAAGTAGAAGTGAGAAGTGTTGAGAGAGTTGAGTAGAAGTGAGTTGAGAGAATTGAGTGAGTTGAGAGATAAAGCAAATTGTGCGTAAGTGAGGAACTTGAGAGTGTGTGAGAGAAATACAAAAATTAGTGTATTTCATCTATTCAGTTTCAAATAAAAGTTTCCTTTATTGAAGTTCCTCCTTCTCTATTCAAGCTTCCTGCTGAATAGTTCAAGGGTCTACCACTCAAACCCCAACAGCTACTACCCAAGATTGCATACTAAACACAAATATCGACCATATGCAATTGAATTTTAAATATACATAATTCTGGATGAGAATTTAATCAATTATCTCATCACTATATGCACCCATACAATAGTTTATTCGTCTATATTTCAACTTAAATACTATTTTGCATAATTCAAGAATTTAAATAATTGCAAAATTTAATGATCAAAACAATTCTAGATGCTAACAATTAAATAATATTCTACAATTTGATTGAATTAAACATGCATGTGAGAATCACAACTAAGCTTAACACATAAGCTCAAAATAATTTAATTGAATAGTTAAATCATGGTAATTAATAACATTAGCAAATAAAGATAGAGTTAAAAGAACTTTATTTAACCCCAAAAT
>JANTPZ010099108.1:0-11513 GCA_025593235.1 Vachellia pachyceras
ATTCAAACATACATTTAATATTTGATCCTAATGTTATAAAAGCACGTTTAAACAAATCAAAATAAAATTTTTTTACATACTTACATAATAGATAATAAATCACCTTGAAAATGTCATTTTTATCGCTAATTCAATCATGCTCATAGTTTGATCCCTATTTTTTACACCCTGTCTCATTTAAAGTTACGTGTATGTTGACTATTATCTCATTAATTTTTAAACAAGCATATAAATCTTATATTGCGTGAAGATTTTTTCTTTAAAGTATGTGAAGTTTTTCCTTATATTTCTTCAAAAAGTTATGCTTGTGATATATTTTGTTTTTTTAAATATAGGTATTCTCCCGCTAAAGGTTATCATATTTAATATACTATAGGGCATAAAAATGAGTACATCTCTAAATAGAAATTCTAATTTTACAACATATTTTCAAACTAATAAGTTAATGCTTTGTAGCCCAAAGAACTTTAAACACTTCATTTTTAAGCTTTCTGTAAGTGTAGGCTATGAATTCCATTGTTGCAGTGGTTCCAATATAATACTTTAAACGTTCAATATAAAAATCAATTCACTAATTTCTTAAAAATATAAAGAAGATAGATACATTATTTAAAAGTATTTCTTTCTATATATCATTATATTATATATAAATTTATAATTTAGATAAGTTAATTTAAAGAAAATGATAAAATAAATACTTTAAATTAATGTACTTAAAATTTTTAATATCTTAAAAAAATTAACAAACTGTTATGATGCGTATGTGTGGGGCCAAAGTGGTGGGAGAACGAGTTGAATTAGAGTGTATGTTTAGAAAATTCATTAGGATAAAATGAGTTAAACTTTTTAAGATGATTTTATGAATTTTGAGATAATTTTTATAAATTTTAAAATGATTTTATGTTAATTTACATGCACCGTTAGAAATAAATTATTCGCAAAAATCTACACAAGGAGTGGGATTTTGAGAGCATGTCAAAGACTTTTTTGGGCCTCAATGTGATTATTCCCAGTCCACTTCAAACGATCCATCTTCATTTTGGGCCCACCGCCATGTGATTCCATGGTCTGCTCCCTCTGAGGGACCCATCATTGATTGAAGCCCTTAACTGCCCTTCATGACTCGATGCCCCATTCACAACGACAGTGACAAGTCTTGGTGACATTTGTTCTGAACCCTTAAATTTACGTATATAGCCCCGTCTAATTAACGAAACTACTTCTGAGAACCACGTTTCCAAAAGTCAAATACACGTGTAACAGTATTTTCCGTAAAATGAAATAACCTCCTTCACATATTTACCTTGATTTATGTAAAAATACTTCTTTATCACGTTTCTGAACAGACACAGTGTTATGCATTGAATGGTAGGGATATAAATTTGATTTTACTTGAACATGAGGAAAAGGAAAAAACTGATCTTAGCATCTTTTTCAAGCTAAGAATATTAAGACAATAATTGAAAATTCACTGTCCATGAAAAGATTTGATTGTGCATGATTGGGCTATCACAGTTGACTGCATGTTCAAAGAAGCTGATGACTATATTGACCATACTGCGTATCATGCCCACTTTTCCATTGCTGTTTTCTGTGATAATAAGCATCATACTCCTATTTGAATATGGTCAACTTTCTTAGTCTTTTCTTAGTCTTTTGTATAAAGGTAGATGTAAGCATCAGTGACTCAGCCACAGCATGTGAGGTCGGCTATATAGTTTAAACAATGTCTTTAAACTCCATCAACAAGTAAATATTTAGATAGATTATTAATCAGGGATCCCTCTCAATAATATTATCAAGTGTATTACATTTTTCTTTATTAATTCTTATAGAACCGCACACTGGTTGGTATTCTTTTCTCGCTTACTTATACATTCAAATTATCCACATGCATCCGAACTATTTCAAACAGTTTTCTACCAAGAAAGAAATAACGAAACAACTAACAGGGATTGAGTTTAGCAAAATGTAATAAATCAATATTCAAATTTGATGCAGAAGAGCTCCTCACATCCAGTACTCGGTAGTGTTTAAAACATAATTACCTCTAATAGAATAATACTTGTCAACATGACATGGTGGGAAAAAATTGGGAATGAGAACTTATGGAGTGATAGGGAATATAGATATAGATGACAAGAGTGGGAGCGCAATTAGATCCACCCCTTTTTTTAATGCTCGTAGAACCCTCTTTAGCCCTTTACTTTCATGTTCCATCAATCATCGCAGAATCTAGCCATTATTATGTTTTGCATTAGTGTTAGAAAATCATGTTCATATATGTTAAGATAAAATCTCTTTAACATATTTATTTTGTAAATCTTAAATCATATTGAAAAAATAATTTCAATACAAAGATGCCTATAGTTCTCTTATTCACTTTCCCCTCTCCTTTTGCCCTTGTTAATAAAGTAATCTTGATATATGCATTTAGATAAAAAGTGTTCATTTCTTTAAAGGGGGGAAAAGGCTAGCATTGAAGTGGAGCATCTCAAGTCTTCCTGCAATGATAGCAACATAGTATAATATTTTATTATCATACCCAACTTACCTAAAAATAGGTTTCAGATTATCAAAGGCACTCCATTAATTATATGTGTTTAGAAATTCGTTGAGAAAGTGATTTCACACAAGTCAAGATAAGTATTTAAAAGAACTTTTATCTCAATTTACGGAAATGTGATTGTCAAACATAAACAAATGTCCAGCCATTACCTTGATTAAGGCATAGATCGAATTGTGGTTGAATCATGATTAAATAGACTATTACAAATAGATTAATGTATTTTAAGTAATGGCGATGCTTATAAGATAAAAAAATTAACCATTCATAGTGATAAAATTAAATATTAAAATTTTAAGAAAATTAATATCTAATAAAGAAGACACTATTTATCAATATCTCATATTTCTTTATCCAAAATATGCACACTTATTTTCTTTTAATTTTTAATTTTAGTACATGCATACTCATCTCCTATTATTCATTCCCCCCTTGTAGTAACCTGAAAGCATGAATTTAAATGTTAATAAATGAAAATTAATATGTGATCAGTTCAGTGAGTACCATTCTAATTGATTTGTGGCCAATTCTCTAATCTTATGGTGTCATCAATTCTTCAAAAGTAACATTGACCAATTTTTGGTCAAATTGACCCATCTAGAATTATCATCTCACTTATGAAAAGGACTGTTTTTTTACAAGTCGAAATCTTATCCTTATTTAGGCTTGATAGTGGTTCTGTTTAGATAGCATATTGGGAGAACGGATACAGATTTCAAAGTAAATATATGAAAAGAATTTTGTCTCGGTAAGCGCAGGAATGATTTTTGGTTGCCCAAACGGGCTAACCAAACAGAGCAAGTGCTTTGATTCATTAATATTAAATTCGAAATAATTGGATAAAAACACGTTTTTTTACCACTACAAAATCATGTTTATAGTTTCCAAATAATTTCGAATCTATTGCCCGCCTTCGTTATTGTATTGATGATATATAATTGTTAAATTTCAATTAATAACCATATGAAAATAAATAACTATGAACAATACGACTCACCAACATTTTTAATTACATTAATTATGTCTTAACATTCAACAACTTTATCCATATTTAATATACACCATAACACGTAGTAAATTTAACACATAATAAACGAATAATAATATGGGAGATTTAGCCTCATGCCCCAAATAAGTAAAATATTTAAATAATGGTTATATCTCATGTTGTCAATGGGACCTCTCATTAAATATTTTTTTACATGTGATCATTTCTTAAATATTTTACTTATTTGGGACCTGAGGCTAAATCTCCCTAATAACATTATAAATTTATATAAAAAATTTAATGAATTGACTTATAAATAAGATCATATAAAATTTTTTTTGTGTATGTTTATAAAAAGAACTAAATGAGTAAGATTATTAAATTTATCGTAAAATTGTGATTTTTAATATTGCCTGTTAATCATACAAAACTCTATAAGAGAATGACCCTCAGGTTTCAAGTAAGACACTTAAATATAAAATGGTCCCAAACATTTGCATTGAATACAAAATGGTCCTAAAGATTTACAAAATTACAAAATGGTCCCAAAGCTGTTAAGGTTGTAAATGGATGCTGCTGAGATTGTAAATGAAGGCTGTTGATGTTGTAAATGAAGGGCTGCTGAGATTGTTAAATGCTATTTTTCATTAACAACTTCAACGGTCTAACAACCTCACCTTCATTTACAACCTAAACAGCATTCATTTACAATCTCAGAAGCCTTCATTTACAACCTCAGCAGCTTTGGGACCAATTACTATAAGGTCCCAGAAATAGCTGCTAATGTTGTAAATGAAGCCTTTGAGGTTGTAAATGGAGGCTAGTGAGGTTGTTAAAGGTTGTTTGTCATTAACAACCTCAGCAGCATTCATTTACAAGCTTAACAGCCTTCATTTACAACCTCAGTAACTTTGGGACCATTTTGTAATTTTATAAATCTTTGAGACCATTTTGTATTTAATGCAAATATTTGGGACCATTTTATATTTAAGTGTCTTACTTGAGATTTATTTGTCATTTTCCCAAATTCTATCATTATATGTATTAATTATACTCTCTCTAATATTTAATGCTTATTTTAAAAAATTATAAGAGATTGATGGGCACGCTTTGCGAGTTTTCACGGCATGGATGCCAAATGTCGTGAAACTCCATAAATATGCCGTTACATCCCAGAGGTATCAAATTTCCAAATGTCTGTGACCGTTCATCAATTACAATCTCAACCGTTAATTCTCTATGGTTACATCGAACGGTGTTAAGTTCTGATCAAGTGCAGGGTGTAGAAGACGCCAGAAAATGCGCTTGTAGTTTTCCCATACAACGGCGAGTGATGAGTATGACGCACACGTAGATAAATGGATCAGTTCACAAGTCTTGGCTCCATACGCAGTGCACAAAACCTTTACGATGATGACACGTGTGCGGTGGATATTCCTTCTCCTCCATTATAAATTCGGGCCATCCCAAGTTCAAGCAGTTCATTCAGAGCAGTGAATTATCAGGGTTCTTTTGTGATTGTTGTGAATTTTCTCTCATTTGAAAATGTCTTGCTGTAGCGGAAACTGCGGATGTGGAAGCGGCTGCAAGTGCGGCAGTGGATGCGGCGGGTAAGTTTATGATCATCTGTATGTTTAATCGGAGAAGTTTGGTCGGTGTTTTTGACTTGCTGTTCGGTGAACTTTGTTTTTGGGCCGTGAAAATTTTTGTTTTGCTTTTTCTGTGATCTCTATTGTTTGTTTACTTTCGGCTTTAGTAATTTCTCATGGATTTCACACGACAACCGACGATCATGGGGAATAAACAGAGAGCATAACAAACAGACGATTACAGAGAGAAGAATCCATAACGTAGCAATCTCTTTAAAACTCCTCCTCGACACTTTTTGCATAACTCTTCGGTTGACATTGATCCCCAATTTGAAATTGGGAGGCTGTTTTTACTTCTCATTTCCCGAACTCATCATCATTTTCCCTCTTCGTCCTTTGCAACATTCTCATCTAGATCCGGTTTTTATGGCACCCATCTTGATGCCGTCACTGTTTGTTTGAGTAAAACAATTAACTGAGACGATTAATTTTGTTTAATTTTGTCGCAGTTGCAAGATGTACCCCGATTTGAGCTACACCGAGAAGACAACCACTGAGACTTTGGTTATGGGTGTCGCGCCGGAGAGGACTCACTTTGAAGGAGCTGAGATGGGCGAAGCCGCTGAGAATGGTTGCAAGTGCGGAGATAACTGCACATGCAACCCCTGCAACTGCAAGTGAAGGGAGGAGGAAGAAGATTGTAGCAGAGATGGGTCCTTTGTGCGTCATAATCTATAATATATATATATATATATATATATAGAATAAGTGAATGTAAGGTGTTGTATCGTGTTAGAATAAAGTGATTATGGCTTGATTAACTATACCTATAGCTAATTCTAGATTTTCTAAGGTATGCTCTCAGCGTGTGTTTTTTCAGGTCATGACTACTTTAATTTGGTTTGTGTTGATCGTGCTGGAAAAAAGAAAGCTTAGATAATGTAATGAACTGGGCTTCTCTGCGTTTTAGTGGAGTCATATTATGGTATTTGATGAGCGTGCTTGATGATGTTTCTCTCCCACTCCTTCCTTCCTCGCAATTACAAGTCATTTTCATTTGTGATAAAAGAAATCCCAGATTTCCTTTTAATTGTGGATGGAATAATTCGTTGCCTCCAGAAATGTGATCGACAGAGTATTGCGTTGTTTGGACAGATGTAGATTTTGCATTCTTAAGGTGGAAACTCTTTTCAAAATAGAATAGTTTTTACAGATTTTAAAGTAAAATTTAAGTTTTAGAGAATAGATTTTGAAAAATAGCTTTTACTTGAGGTAAAATCTATATTTTAAAAAGTGACATATGTTTGGGAAATTATTAGCTTTTACAGATTTAAAGGTAAAAAAATGGATAGGAAAGAGATAATAAAAAGTAGAAAAAATGAAAGAGAAGAATGAAAGGTAGGAAAGAGAAAGAAAAAAAAAAGTAGAAAAAGAAGAAAAATTAGGAAAGAGAGAACTTATATTTCAAACTGAGATTTTGTAACCAAAATAACTTTTAAAAAAATTTTATACTTAAAGAAAATTTAGATTTTTAGTCAAAACCTAGATTTTAAAATAAAATTTAAATTTTAGAATGGGTTCAAACAAGCCCGCAGAGTTTTGTGCCATTTTTTTTAATTACGAAATTACTAATTTTTGGAATGGGTTCCTGCTATTTAGATTTTTCTTTTTGAATTATTATCATCACTGGCTCAACCGTAATCCATTCCCTTCAATTTTTTTTTCAAATTACTTATTTCATCATGAATATTCTCTATTTGTTTGAAAAAAAAAAGAATTTGGGATAAATCTTCTGTTAAAAAAGTATTAAAGAATGAGACATGTTACAGAAACTCAGATGAAATATTTTATTCTACGATCAATTTTTTAACTGAACTTTATATCCATAAAGTATTTGGCAAAGGAATTTGATTTTACCGATTGGAAAGCGCGCAATAAGGAGAAAAGGCCACCGAGAAAAGAACATAAGGCTCCATCTCGAGCGAATAATGTTTATTCAAATAAAATATTTTTTATAAGTATGTTTATCAAAACTTCTACACCCATGTTTAAAAATGTTTTTTTTAAATTAAAATAATTTTCTTTATATATTTACATTGGTTTACATAAAAATATTTTTCCACCACTTTTATAGGGGTAATATGTTTACTGAATGCATATTTATTTCATAATGCACGATTTTCAGTACAACAGCCACATCATTAGCTGTGTTTGGTAAGCCCGTTTTGCCAACAGGTGCGTTTACCAAGACAAAATTCCTCTCACATAAACTACCTCAGAATCGGTATCCATTTTCTCAACGGGTTATCCAAACACACCTATTTAAGCTGATGATCATATGAGTGCTTGTACTTCACTTGCTTGCAATAGCGAGTGCTTTTTTTTCTTCTTCTTCTTATCAGTATAACTCATCTCTCTACGAGAGAGAATCATATAATCTTATTTATCTAAAAATTGATCTAATTAATCTTTTTAATTAGATCCAATTCCGTTACTTTACTAGTTCTAATGAGTACCAGTTTGATTTTGGCTATCAAACTACATGTACCAACAACTTAAAAGATGGTTTATTAAATACTGATCTAATAACAGTTTTTACTGTTAATCCAAGCATTTTATAAATAAAATTATAATAATATAGGTTTTTGACTACGATAGAATGAGGAGTGCTAGGTTTGTTGATCTGTTTTACGACATGAAATCAAGTGCCTGTTGGAAAAGTCATTTTTTCAAACGGTGCACGTAAGTCTAGATAAAACCATCTTGAAATTTGTAAAAATCATTTTGAAATCCATAAAAACCATCTTCAAATCAGTAAAACCATCTCGAAATTTCTAAAATGCCTAGAAATCTGTAAAATCCATTTTACCAACGGAGTTACCAAACAAATACAATGGGTGAGCGATAGAAGGATTGGAGGAAATTTTGTGCTTATTTGAAAACATTTAATTCTTATCTAAAAGTATATTCAACATTTTTTTCTTATAAAATGAGATAATCTCCTCTATATATTTACCTTGATTTAGATGAAAATATTTTTCTACCGTTCCGATCATGCCGTTCATAAATTATTTCATATTTCTTTCATAATGCTCCTTTCAGTACAAGAGCCACATCACCTGTGTTGATCGCCATGTTAGTACTCTGTACTTCACTTGGTTGCAGTAGTACTAAGCCCTTCCTGCTTTTCATGTAAGAATTTTTATATTCATTAACCATGTCATGTCATAAGTCAAGATTCTTACATCAAGAAGGCCACTAATCATAACGATTATAAAACACCCACAATCATTACAATAACAAGAGATGATATCACCACCCCAATCCAAATCAAACCAACGTTTCCATACACACGGGATAAATTCATGTTTTGTCGATTTAAAAATAATGTATCTATTCATGCTGAATAGGCACATGTCAAGTCTTAAATGAACAGCATGTAGAAAATCATTGAACAGACTCGAAATAATGATTCTAACCCGACCCTCACAAAGCCTCTTTAAGTTTAGCCACCACAACTAATCACAGGGAAGAAATCAGCAACCATAAATTAGCACTGTGACCTTCCTTTCCTTCTCCTCTCAGTCTAAACATATTCCACATCAGTCCAACCAATCCAGAGACAGCAAGGGTAACACTTCTATGATTGAGAAATGCTTTGCTTTGCTTAAATATACCCCTAATCTCACTAAAAAAATAGGTGTACCATGCTGCAACTGGTTTCAATTCCCTCAAATATTTAACGTTGCTAAAACAGGTATTTCCAACAACAAAGTTAACCAATCTACTCTTCTACATACTCAATCCCAACTCAACTTTGTAAACAAATATTTGGGCAATGGGAGCGTCACTTATCTCATGATCCCTAGTATTCAGACTATCCTTCTCTGAACTACTCTGCTCTATCTACTCCCTTCCACCATAATCTTCCATCGGTATTCCTCTGCAAGAAGAAAACAACACCACCTGACCCTTGAGGCTGCACATCTTCTTCAACACAAACCCCTACGCCAACATTATCATCATCAGCCACAAATTTTGGCAGTGCTACAGATAGGGAGGCTCTAGTTAGGGCAGCATCGACTATTAACCAAGTCACATGGGTCTCAACTCTTCCGACGGCGATTACATTTAGGTGAGTCGCCTCTCGTCCTTGGCCAAACTTTTCAAAAATTTCATCCCATGACCTTGGAGGCACCAATCGGATATCACAATCGCATGCCGTCAACCCAGAGCAAAACCCATTGACCTCTAATCGACGATCCCTTCAGCCTCTATACTCACCCCCATTCGGTAATCGCTTCGAACCCATGCTCTTCCAGAACCATGCCATAGAAACACCATCCACGAATCGACAGAAGATGAAGATTGAGTCCTCAAAGGAAGATTGCTGAGAAGATGACTAGATCAATCTCTCACACCAAGCTCGATAACCCGAGAACAAAAGCAACCCTAGCAGAGAGGGAAACTGAGCCACTCGGCAAAGTCCAATTCACTGTTGTATTTGACTATTTGACATATGTGTGTGTACTGAATATATGTAATGTTGGAAAGAGAGGAGTGCTCGTTCTTCACTTGCAATATCGAGTACTTTTTCTTTCCTTATCAATATAACTCATATCTAAACGGGAGAGAATCATATACTAAATATAAATACATCTTATTGATTTAAATATTGATCTAATCAATCTTTTTAATCAGATACAATTCCATTACTTTACTAGATCTAATCCCTTTTGCTTTCCTGCCGAGTATGAATAAGTACCAGTTTGATTTTGGCTATCAAACTACATGTACCAACAACAAAAAAGATGGTCTATTAAATACTGATATAATAATTGAACTTATTATCCAGATCAAACTCACATTAGATTGCAAAAGATTCAATCTCAAACGGATGTTTTTTCAATAAAATATTTTACCTTATGGGTACAAAAATGTATTCATTTAAATTAAGGTAAAATTTTTTAAGTATTTATTTCATAAATAATAAATTATGTTAAAAAGTAATTTTTACTGTTAATCAACATTCTATAAGTAAAATTATAACTAAGATAGGCTTTTGGCAAGATCAGTGCTAGGTTTGTTGATCTCTTTACGAAATGAAATCAAATGGGTGAGTGATCGGAGGTTTGGAGGAAATTTCATAAATTATTGCATATTTCTTTCAGTATGCTTCTTTCGGTACAAGAGCCACCTCACTTTTGATCACCATGTAAGTACTCTGTACTTGGTTGCAGTAGTACCAAGCCCTTCTTTCTTTTCAAGTAAGAATTTTAATATTCATTAACCATCTCATGTTATCAGTCATTAGATGATAGTTTCTTTATGTCTATATAATTTTAATATTTGTTTAGAAATTTTTTAAAAATATCTTTTACAAAATTCAAGGTAAAATTTTTATTTTTGATAATACATTTTAGAAAAATAATTTTATGGATTTCAAGATAAAAATTAAGTTTTGAAAGGTGATTGCGTTTATGAAGTTACTGGCTTTTATGAAATATGAGACAAAAAGTAAGTATGGAAGATGAAATATAAAATTTATTATGAGATAAAGTATACTTTGACTAGAAAATAACTTTTTCAAAATATAGGTGTCAAACATATGTTTTGTTACAAAACTTAAATTTTGAAAAATGTAAGTATTTGGACAAATCTAGGTTTTACCACAAAACCTAAATTTTCAAAATAAGAGCCAATTAAGCTCTAACGAGATCCTATATTAAAGTTGCTGGAATATTTTAAAATGAAGAGATGTGATTTTTTTTAAGGTTACGTCCTTATAAAATAATTTTATTTGGAGGATTATGTAGGGAATTATAATTCTAAAATCATATATATCTACATATAATAAAAGTGTAACTCTTCATGAAAAATTATTTTAAATAATCATTAATTGTTTAATTATATTAATTCATGAACCAATATATAAGATTCATAAATTTAACATATGATTATGACTATTTATTGAAATGTCATGGCTATGACTTTAATTGAAGAAATATTATTTGAAAGTGTACGATTTCAAACATTTCTACCTACTCTATAAATATTCTCATGTCACTTCATTTTGATACACACTATAAAATTAAATTCATTTTCCTTCTCTTTGAATGTATACACATAGAAATCAATTATCACTATATAAAATCCTTTATTGTTCCGATTTGAATGTTGTAGGTTCAATCCATACTCCAAGGCCGTTATTGTATTCTTCATAAAATTCCCCGCTTAGACTAATTTGCACTTTATAATATAGAAATAGGTGGGAGAATTAAATTTAAAGAAAAGTGTTGCACATGTCTTGAAAACATCATGTACAACTTTCTTCTTTGTATTTTTTTATACTCCTCAAAGAATCATTTCT
>JANTPZ010099117.1:0-10405 GCA_025593235.1 Vachellia pachyceras
TCAATGTCTACGTTTATGATCTTCCGACCAGGTTCACCTATGGAGTCATCGAGCAACATTCCTTGGCGCGTGGTGGTGGACCTGTGGATGATGTGAGCTCTCTCAAGTACCCAGGTCATCAGCACATGTCGGAGTGGTACCTTTACTCTGATATCATGCGCCCCCAGTCGGAGCGTGTTGGTTCGCCTGTTGTTAGGGTATTGGATCCCGAGGAGGCGGACCTATTCTTTGTACCGTTCTTCTCTTCTTTGAGTTTGATTGTGAACCCGATTCGCCCGCCTGGTACGACGGACGCTGAGAAGCCTGTTTATAGCGACGAGGAGAATCAGGACGCGTTGGTGGAGTGGCTGGAGCAGCAGGAGTATTGGAAAAGGAATGATGGGAGAGACCATGTGTTTGTCGCTTCAGATCCAAATGCGCTGTACCGGGTGATCGATAGGGTAAAGAGCAGCGTGTTGCTTGTGTCGGATTTTGGGCGTCTGCGACCGGACCAGGGATCAATTATCAAGGACGTCGTAATACCATACTCTCACCGAATCAGAGTGTATGACGGAGATGTTGGTCTTGACAAACGCAATACATTGTTGTTTTTCATGGGCAACAGATATCGCAAGGAGGTAACAATTTTTAGCGTTTTATCTATATGCGATGATCATAAATTTGGTAGTTATGATCCTTGATATTGTGAGCTTATTTTTATTATGAATTTTTGCTTTTTGGATGAGGTTTGATTTGTTTACCATTGATGTACATGTCAGATATGAATGATCCTCCTTGGTTATAAGATTGGATTGGTGAGTTGTTACTGTTCAGAAGATGTACGACTCAGTACGCAAATTCGAGAGTGTGAAAATGAGATTTAGATTTTGAAAGGAAATTGACTGATGCTTTCGACATCGTGGACGTTGAAATGTTCCCATTATATGTGTTTTGAATGGGCACCGAAAAAATGTTACGAATATATATATATATATATATATATGAAAGGAACAAAATTTGTTGCACTAGACATGGATTCAAATATAATTGCCAATCATTCAATGTTTTGCTGTGAGGTTTACCTTGTGAATTGTGATCATTACATAGCCCAGCTTTCTCTTTCTCAGATATGAGCATAAGAACTTTGGTCTGGCCTTCCATAAATGTTGTCTGAGCTAGCGCCAACTGCTTATTTTTCTTGATAAATTGCGTTGATTTGGAGTTTTTCTTTGAAAATAACTGTTGTAAGCACTTTTTCCCGCGATTCACACTGTTTCTCCATAATTTTCTATGATGAGACCTTTACCCCTTCAGAGTTTCTTTCTTCATCATAACCAATTTGCCAAAGCAATTATCAGTCATCAAATAGGATAGGGCTGTTGAGAGTGGGGGAAATCTATGTAGATAGATCAAGCAAGTTGATTGAAAATTATATATGTTAAGAGGCTACTGCAATAACATATGAGCTTTCAGGAATCAGGCCAACCAAAATAAAAATAGTGAGCTTGAACTTGCTTTTGATATAGGGTTACTTTATACTGGTACACTGGTTTTGTTTATTGAAAAAATCTCAACTCTCCTCTGGTCTTTATTTTTAGAAACAATCATTTTCTCCTGGGATTCTGAAACTGGGTTCTTTCTTCTATTGGCATGCGAACTATTGAACATCATTCTATAACCTTCACCCCCCCCCTCTCATTTACTTAAATTGCAAGGAAGTAAAATACCTGAAAATAAAAGGCAAGGAAATATAGTGCCTTGGCGCAGAAACTTTTTGGGACAGTTTCCTTCCTGCAACTGATTTCAATATATTCCAATCTGATTTAACAGGGAGGCAAAATTCGTGATACACTCTTTCAAATTCTTGAAAAAGAGAAGGATGTCATAATAAAGCATGGAGCACAGTCCAGAGAGAGTAGACGTGCAGCTTCACAAGGAATGCATACATCAAAGTTCTGTTTACATCCTGCTGGAGATACTCCATCAGCTTGCCGACTCTTTGATGCTATTGTTAGCTTGTGCATTCCAGTGGTTGTTAGTGATAGTATTGAATTGCCATTTGAAGATACCATAGACTACAGAAAAATTGCGGTATTTGTAGAATCTACTGCTGCTATAAAGCCTGGATACTTGGTGTCAGCGTTGAGAGAAGTAACTCCAGATAGGATCCTTGAATATCAGAAAGAACTAAAAGAGGTCAGTAATGCTGGAATGAACTTCTTTGTCCATTCTGATCCTTAAATCTTTAAGCACATGTTTTTAGTGTGCATTATGACATGTTGAGATACATTTTTAATCAAACTGAATTGTGATAAGGAGTGAGAATCAGTTACTCTTGCTCACTTTCCCCTGTCATTCATCATGTAACACTTGGGTTGAATTGCATTTTTTACCTCCTTCTAAGTGCATGGCAATTGTATCTGGCATGTTTTAGCTCCAAGTGTGTTGTAAATTGTGGGCAATTATCAGCATTCAATCTGAATTATAGATATGTTAATTGAGTATTAATTATTACTTGGTTGAGTCTTTTATAAATATTCATTTTTGTTTCAATTTTTTAGTCTCTGCTTTCTTACTGGTATAGCTCATGGAGGAGCCAATCTTGTTTGCTTCAACTTGAGTTATGTTTTCCACTCTCTTTTCTTCTTCCCCCCGACAAGACATTGACGTGATATATCTGGTTGTAGGTGAAGCGATACTTTCAATATGCGGAATCAGATGGAACAGTTAATGAAATCTGGAGACAAGTTTCAAAGAAGCTACCCTTGATCAAAGTGATGAGAAACCGTGAGAAAAGGTGGGTCAGAAAGGATTCTGACTGCTCTTGTTTATGTACAAACCGGACTGCGATTAGTACTCAATAGCTCTTTGGTGAGTGTATCTTTTATTCACTCTTGGAGGGCTATGTCTCCGGTCAAGGGACGAGTCCACCATATTTCAAGATTCCTGGCACGTTTTGTGGTAGATGCCACCATACGAAAAATCTAAATTTTTGTTGTTAGATGAGGCATAGAAGGCTTAATTTGATAACTTGATTGTACTCTAATTTGTACAGGATAGAATATACATCACTTCGACTATTCTTTCAATTCTTTAGAAGGTCCCCTTTTCTTTATGCACCCTTAGTTTTCTGAAAAATGGATTTGGTGCCTTGTTCTCAATGTCTATATAACATTAAATTGAAAGCTCTAATATTTTTTCATCAACGGAGATTTCTGCATTATAACGTTTTTAGCGCAAGGATTCTTGATGATTCTCAAACGTGTCATAAAGTTATATGGCATATTGTGACGGAATTCCTTTTGTTTTTTGAATTCAAAGGGGGTTGCTTTGCAATCTAATATCATCATAATATTTGCAATGTAAGAAGTGGATGTTATCATATCAAGAGAAAGTCATCATCCTGCTTAAATTAGCTCAAGTTGAATTAACCACAGCGCTAACATCGATGATAACAATAATAGGAAAAGGAGATGATACACAAACACAGCCATAGCTTTTTCAATCTTCAACCTGGTGGCCATTTCATCTGCCTCCCACCTAATACATGCAAGTGCAGATGATACACAGATTGACCTGATCGTAATCAATGAGAGCAAAGGATGAGAGGAACTGGAACCAAAAAATGGCTCATTCAGATAAACAAGAAATTAATAGTCTTGTAATCTAGTGGCATAGTAATTCCTCATTAAGTGAGATGCTGCAAATTTGATTTCATTTATAACCTTAAGCCTTTACAACCTAACTCTAATCCAAAACAAAAAGTGAAGAAACTGAAACAAAACCAGCAGAGAAATGAGCTTACAGGCATCGAGACCGTCGTTGATGACCACACGAAATCGATCAAGAATACCTTCTTTCTCAGCCACTATCTTGGCAGCATAGAGAAGCTGACCTAGGATCTCCTCATGTCTAGGATCAGCCTGCGAAGATGCTACATATCCAATTAAAATGTGTGTTTGTGTGTGTGTGTATATATTCAACTAATGGGCCAATGGATTTATGATCAATCAGTGAAAATTTTGAAAGCGGATTTTACATCAATCATGCATTTTCATCACTGACATGATGATGGTAATCTAAAACGCCCAGTAATTGGCAAAAAGGAAAAAAACAGAAACGCCTAGTAACTAACGATTTTAAATCTCACCAATTCCTAGCTTTCGAAGACAAAATTGAAACCTAAAGAAAACAAAAAGGGGGAAAACATCTCATCAACCAAACAAGAAGAGAACGACAAATCTACGAGCCACGGCATATGAAACCAACTTTCAGCATCTTGAATCAGACAAAAGCAGTTACCTTTCTTTTCTTTACTCTTACTACTTATCATCTTTAGACAGGAAGGAAAAACCATTGTTTCTACAACACTTGTTTCTTCAAGGACTCACATAAATATGAACCATGGAGTTTCTCTTTTGTTTCCTATTACTTCCTTTCTCTAGAAAACAATAGCTAAGCCTATCTTCGCGCAAGATACACTTCCTAGATTTGTTACTACTTGGAAGGTTAAGCCGAAAAAAAAAAATCATAATAATAGTAATAAAAGCACCAAATCATACAGGATTTCCTTCTACACACAAAAGACAATAGGTGAAGGGTGATTAATTACCTTCCCGAGCTGTGCCAGTCCATCCCTAAATTTTGGAATGACTAAAACATGAACTGGTGCCTGGGGATTAATGTCCCGAAATGGTAGGACCTTTTCATCTTCATACATAATGCTCGAAGGGATTTCCTTGTTTATGATCTTGTCAAATCTGAAAGGTAAATCGGGGTTACTAGATTGAACACCAGGAAAAATAAAGAACAAAAATGAAACAACTAGATGATTAAGCAATTATGTTGCTATACAAGTCGTTACATACAGGACGCATTACCCTACTGACTCCTGATGTCTAAGATACTATCTTTGATTTAATAAAAATACCATTATGCAATAATTACATTAAGTTCAAGAGTGCGGTTTAGAAAACTGAATTTATGAAAGTAGACTTTTTGAACTGCACCCTTTTGGTACTGTTTAGAAAGCCGACTTTTTGTTTTTTTTTAAAAGGGAGACCCAACCAACCCAGTATTCGACTCTATTGGGCCGACTAATCCGGGGGCGGGGAAGTTCTGGGTTATTTAGGCTCCAACCCCCTCCCAAAGGTTCTCCGGGGGATCGAACGCTGTTCGCCTTACCAAACTCAGTCCCAATCGCCATTGAGCCAGAATGAATTCTTCCTCGAAGAGTCAGAGGCGTTATCTAAATAAAGAGAGGGGTCCTTCTCTTTGCTTTTGTTCCTCTTCTTTAGCAATTTGGAATCGGGACTACCAGAAACCGTGCGACTGGTGTTGTCGGTATTATTGGTTAGGCCAAAACTTGAACCAGTTTCAAGAGGCTCCTTTCGAATGTGTTGCCATCAGAGAATAGAAAAGAGTTGACACCCTGTTTCGGAACAACATTTTGGTTGTACAGAGAGATTTGTAATTTTTGATAAATGGATAGGAATGTTGAGGTAATTTTCTTTAAATTTAACTAAAGACGACTAACGAAATGTTACCCTATGTGATTTTTAAAATTAAAATCACCATTTTAAAATATTTTATTTTTTAATTATTTTATATATCATTTTCTCTGAGAGATCCAAGTTTATATGAGTTTTTTTAAAAAAAATTAAAATGAGAATCAAAATTAATTATTTTGGAGACTTTCCTTTTTCTGGGGAAGTAAAGCAGCAGAAAACAACACAGGAGACGGCGAACTGAAACGCAACGAAACCGAGCCGAACCCTGGTTTTGGGGTTTAAGCCTGGAGGAGCCTCTTCTCTGATTAGCGTTTCTTCACCACAACAATGGAGGGAGGAGTATCCTACGCTCGCATGCCCAGAGTCAAAATTCGAGAGCTCAAGGATGACTATTGCAAGTTTGAGCTCCGAGACACCGATGTTAGTATCGCCAACGCCCTCCGCCGCGTCATGATTGCCGAGGTCCCCACCGTCGCCATTGACCTCGTTGAGATAGAGGTTAACTCTTCCGTCCTCAACGACGAGTTCATCGCCCACCGCCTCGGCCTCATCCCCCTCACCAGTGACCGTGCCATGGCCATGCGCTTCTCGCGTGACTGTGATGCGTGCGACGGTGACGGCCAGTGTGAGTTCTGCTCCGTTGAGTTCCACCTCAGGGTCAAGTGCATGCCCGACGAAACCCTAGATGTTACCAGCAAGGACCTTTATAGCTCCGACCACACTGTGGTTCCTGTAGATTTCTCTGACCCTGCCAGTATGGAGGGTTCTGAGAACAGGTGATTCTCCAATGTGGTTTCTAGAAAAACAAACTCAAGCCTTTCAAATCCAATAATGAGGGATATAAATAAGTTGTTTTTATGTACTTTTCTCTTTACCGAAGTTTACTCATTTTCAGAACTTACCTTCATGATTGACCTGGCCAGCGTTGTTTGTATCTTTAACAGACTTTTTCCGCTTAATTCTGAGTCTGTGACGTAGTTTGTTGTTGGATCTTAAAGGAGATTATAGTTGTTACTTGGTAATGACATGTTCGAGCTGAATTCAGGGGTATTATAATTGTGAAGTTACGTCGAGGGCAGGAACTGAGGCTGAGAGCAATAGCTAGGAAGGGAATTGGCAAAGATCACGCGAAATGGTCACCGGCAGCAACTGTAACTTTCATGTATGAGCCAGAAATTCATATAAATGAAGATCTTATGGATACATTGTCGCTTGAAGAGAAAAAAGAATGGGTTGATAGTTCTCCTACCCGTGTGTTTGAAATTGATCCTGTAACGCAGCAGGTTGGTTTCTATCTGCTTATACTAGTTATGCGCTTCTCGGTGACTTTGCCATTGGTGATAGTTCCTTCCATTTGTAATTGCACTCAGACTCCAGAATTTTATGGGTGTGAACATTTAACCTCTCCTGGATTCTGAGTTTGGTGCTGAAATGATTATTTGATGCACTGCAGTTCTGTATTTCACTATTTCTTTTTGGATCTTACCTTGGATAGACATGTTGCACTGCACTGTTTATGGCTACAAATTTATGATCATACTATGTGACTCTTTAACGTTACACTCTTCCTGTTTGGTTTTCTGGGTTGAAGTTGACTAGAAACTAGAATTGAAGCTACCTCTTGATGTCCTTTTTCTGGCTTTTCTATAGCTTGTATGTTAGGCATTAGTGAATTGGTGTTTCTATATGATGCGTAGCCCATGTCATGTGTAATGGTTGCTGGCAGTTGGTTTTCAAGTTTTTGGGTTTCAGTTGTTTTATGGCAGTGATCCCTAGTTTAAGCTCACAAAACCATAGAGCCAGCACATGCCACAATAATTTGAGGAAGTCCATAGAAGTATTAGTGTTATAATTTGAGGAAGTTGTATGGGGATTCATTATAAGGCCTCTAATATTTGCTAAAAACTTGTATTATCCTGAGGCCCATTTTCGTAAGAAGATATTATTACTCAAATCATTCTTGCGTGTAAGCGTAACAAGCATTCTTTTCAATAGGAACCATCCATGGGTTGTGTATGTTTGAGTCTAGGTCATCTACCTTTTATAGGTGAGTTCTGCATAAGAACCTCTGTATATCTGATTATTCCCAGGCAGCTGATTATAGCTAACTTGTTATCATCTACCAGGTAATGGTGGTTGATCCTGAGGCATACACTTATGATGACGAGGTGATCAAGAAAGCTGAAGCTATGGGTAAGCCTGGGCTTGTGGAAATCAGTGCAAGGCAAGATTCCTTCTTATTCACTGTGGAATCCACGGGTGCAATCAAAGCTTCTCAGTTGTTATTGAATGCCGTTGACGTTCTTAGGCAGAAGCTTGATGCAGTCAGGCTCTCAGACGACAATGTAGAGACTATGGAACAGTTTGGTGAATTAGGTGCACATCTGTGAGGAGGTTGATATCATAAATCGGTACAGATAGGAACAAGTTAATGGTCAAAGCAAATCATAACTGGATATCCAAACATGTTATTGAGTATGTTTATGACTGTTTATGATTAGTCTTATTAAGTAGTGCCTCGTGGATTGGACTACCCAAGAATTTCTGTTTGTTGATATTGTTCAACCTGCAACTTGTTTATTGGATCATGTATTGAAGTGGATAGCTGCTGATATGCAAATTATCTTTAGAAGTCTGAATCACTAGTTGTTTGAAAGATTGAATGAGGTTGGCATATGGCGCGGCATGAAAGTTATTTGATTAATTGTAATATTATTGAAATGAAATATCTTATGATAAACGAGCGCATTTAGAATATTACTCCCCGTAGTTACAAATAATGTTGAATTCGACCTGGATGAGGATGAGTATGTCGTTTTGCATTAATCGGTCTCATTTTAACACACACACAATATTTAATATTAAAAATATATTTTTATTTTTTTGTCTAAAATATGTTTAAATGTAAACTCATAGCAGCAAAAACATAAGCTGAATTTAATTAAATCCAACTAAAAGGTATGTATTAAATCTAAAATAATTCGTTTGAGGGCATTTAAGAAAAATATATGACAAAGGAATTTTTTTTATTCAAATTGTACATCCTCAATCACATAAGCGCCAATAATTAACAAAAAAAAAATCTAGTTTCTCTCTCATGCTCATGGACTAACGGCAATTTTACATTCATTTCAAACCATTTATCTGATTTGGTAGCTACAAATCGCTTCTAAATAATTATGTTCTTAGAAGTAAATATGCTTTTCATAATACAATTTATACCTTTGACTCATTGGTCTCTGTCCATGCCACTACTATGCAGAGATCTTAGTGCACCCTATTCTTTGGTGGGACCACTATCACAAAGCAATATTTGATGATATAAACATCAACTTGTATTTGAACTACTAAGGCTACAAGAGGAATATCAAGCGAAGTGCAATATACATTTTGCCAAAATTTGAGTGGAACCTGAAAAATGCTAAGCTATGGCTATGAATATATATATATATATATATATATAACTTTGATCACTAGCAGCAGGTCTACTAATTTACTATCCCTTTCTCTGTTGAGCGTTTTCCTCATCTTCCCTACTTGTACGCTAGAGGACCAGATCTAGATACAGCAAACCTTGGTAGGGGACTTGGTCCTGTACTCCCGGAAGTTGAGCCTTCCACGAATTTCGCTCGATTTCGGCTTGAACTGTAATCCAGAGGCCCTGAACGACGAACATTCCTGTGCCTGTTATCCATGCTCTTTGAGCCGCTACTATCAGCTTCATAAAGGTGGTGTTCATGGCTATGCGATGAAGATCCTTTGAAATAACCTGAACCATTGCTGCCATACTGTGGTGTGGAGTCCCCACGAGGCTGCCGGATTACAGGAGATGCATGTGCTAGCAATATTGCTGGCGAATGTCGTGGTGAGGAGCTCAACATTGCCAATGGAGTGGATGGAGTATCTGCGTAGTATTGGCTGTAAACAGACCGGAGAATGGCATAGGGGACATGGGATTCAAGTGAACTTCGTGGAAGGTATGGCGAGATTTCACAAAGTTGGTCAAGGAATATAAGCTGTGCTACAAGATGAGATCTGACATAAAAAAGAAAAACAGAAAGGAACAAAGAAACAAAGAAATCAGCGTAAGCCATGGAGCAGTACATGTTTCAGAGAAACAGAGCACTTGTACCAAAGAAAGTCAGCTGCAATCTATTGCAGCTATGCGTGCCTATACTTTTCAAGGACATATGTTTGGTTCAACCATATATCTTCTATTAGTCTATATATGCTTACCTATTTATTTCACTCCAAGAATCTAGAATAATCTCAGCAGAGAGTTTCACAAATAACTGCATTGTGGACTTAACGCTTGCTTCAGCCGACATGTGACTTGGATACTCAGGATCCATGGCCTCGCTAGCATGCCCATTGGATAAAGACTGTCTCTGCTGATATTCACGTTCCAATCTAACAAATTCACTTCCTGCAAACACAGCAGAAATGCACCTGCCCAGTATTCACTAAATTGGTCAGGAAAGTGAGACAGGAAAAATGAGACAGCGAGGTAAATGAGTATAAAAACCTCTAAAATTTACTGCACACTGATTCTTGGTTCAGTTTCTAAAAGTTTAATCAACAAAACTCCTAATATACTCTCAATACAAATCATCATAGAAGCTTTAAACTCCACACATTTACAACATAGCTATGAAAAATTGTAATTCATTAGATCTGTGACATAATGCTAACCTTGCCAAACAATGAATGTTGTTACTAAAACCCTCTGTGGCCACATTGAATGCGGTAGTAGTCCAAATATTAGAAGTCATGAATGTGGCAAACAGGTACGGTAACAAGCTCCAGGAACCATCATTCGCACCACCAACTTCTTCTAAAATTGATCTTACCCACTGTGAATCATGATCACTAACCACACCTTGAGTATTTGCCACTCTTCTCATTCTCCTGATCTC
>JANTPZ010099123.1:0-20553 GCA_025593235.1 Vachellia pachyceras
AGTATGAAAGAGGAAAGAGAAATAAGGAAAAAAAAGTAGGAAAGAGAAAAGAGTAAAAAGTAGGAAGGAGGAAAAAGTAGGAAAGAGAAACCTAGGTTTTAAACCGAGGTTTTGTAACCAGAATAACTTTTCAAAAAAAATTTTGTGCTTGGACAAAACCTAGGTTTTTATTGTAAAACTTACATTTTGAAAACAAACCTAGATTTTAGAATAGGAGGCAAACAAGCACTTAGTCTTGAACATTAGCTTCAAAGTTAACTATATAGCTATATAATGTGATCCCATAAAGATCTCGACTTGTTTTTTAATTGAGAAATTATTGTCACGTATTATTTTATACACGGTTAGTTTAAATGCCCCTGTTATTATAAAATCACTATTGTTAAGTGATATATAGTGAGTACACTTATAAATATTCTTTTAATTATGTTAATTTAAATTCTTGGGTCATCTAAATTATGTTTTTTAATTGATATTGGATGATTTATATCTAACTGCCATGATGGAAAAAATATGACGAAACAAGTGTGACCCAGGTAAAAGAATGATTGTAGGAAAATGATTAAATTGAAGTATTATTTTCACTAGGCCCAAAAAAGACTCTCTTTTGGGTTTGGCCCAATAAAAAAGGTCAGAGACCTAAAAATGGCCCACACTGTTCAGGCCTATTATTGTGGCCACCTACTATTTCTCCTGTGTTAAACTCTTGACCCAAGAGAGAATGTCCTAAGCACAGTAGTCAATAGATGTAGGATCCGTTTGTAAACACGGTAGATAAGTACTTTTATGTAAACAGATGTAAATATATTAAAGAAATTACATCATTTTATGGAAAAGCACTGTTGAAATGTGTTTGGGTGCTCCATAATCGTTGCCAAAACACACCCATAACTAATAACGGGTATGGTCCCCCACAACTTAGTTAACAAATGTCTGAATTTCCATTGGAAGGGGTAATCACATTTAACACTCGAAATATTTTGAATAGAATTGTCTCCACTAAAAAGATACATATGTTTAACTTAAAAAAATAATAAGCAAAGGGGAGATATGACTTTTAATAAAAAAAATTACCATCGGGAATATATGATATTATTATAATTTTGAATTAATCCTTAAAGCCAGGATACAAGATAGCAAGAATTACTTTTTATCTTTAAACCACATGAATTTATTATAGTAAATTTGACTGGTTTCCTTCAACTATGTAAAATAAAATATTCTTTTAGTATATATAAATAAGAAAATCACGAGAATTAGTATTTGAAAATAAGATCATTGGACCGAATGGACAATCTTAAAAATATGAGAAATAACTTTGGTAGGAAGTTTGACTTTTTAGCATTTTAGATTATCTTTATATGAGATGTTATCCAGTTAAAGAAGCTAAAGGTGATATGTTTCTTCAGTGATATCATAAAAATTTAGGCAAAAATCCGTTTAAAATAAAAATGCTTTAAGAATCACTTATAAAATTGTTTAAATGGTGCTGCTTCTAAAACTGTTTTATCAACTAAGCGATTATAGATTACGAGTTAACGGTCAGGTTTATTAAATTTACTTAGATAATATTTGGAGATTAAACTAAAAAATTTGTTCATTCTTTTTTTTGGAAAATAACAAAAATATGGTCATGAACCGCGCATAATATTAATAAAAGAGCGGTGTTTCAGTAATAAATATTAAATAATAGTCAGACTACGTCATAAGAGGATCCAAGATTCACGTGAGTTATTATTATCATTTTCATCATTTAGCTTGGTGAGATGAAATTGATGAAGTGTATTTAATTCGATTTTATATTTAAAAATTGCGCAACAAATTCTGAAAATTAAGACAAGATTAACGATAGATTCTCTTTGTGAAATAAATTATGAATACAAATTCTTTATTCAAATTTCAATATTTCCGTTTCTCACAACCCCTGTTTGTCTGGAAAATCTGTCGGGAGAAGGAAATTACGGTTTCAGAAATGATTTTATGGATTTTGAGATTGTTTTACAAATTTCGAAATTGTTTTTATGGATTTTAATATATTTTTTTACAGATTTCAAAATGGTTTTGTCTTGACTTATGTGCACCGTTAGAGAAAATGAGTTTTCAAACAAGCACCATATGCAAAAGAAAAACCTAGTTGGACTTATTATTCTCATTTAAAGTATGAACAATAATATTTCTGATTTAAGAATTTTCTCTATATAATATGTCAATTAGAGCGACTGCCAGCCTCTCCCTTCGATTTTTTTTTTATTTTAGTCAGCAAAAAGTGGTTGAAACGGTGCTTATAATTGTGTTATGCTTGGCTTCTAATATTCTTAAAATTATAAATATTTGACCAATGATTAAATTTTACCATTTGCAGTGTCACTTTTCAATGATTAAACTATTTATATAAGACTGTACATTAGTTCTCACTTATTAATTTACTTAAATGATTTAAGACTGCTAAATTTTGGATAGGTGTAACAAAAAATTATAATATTTTAAGTCTGATTCTTTATAAATTACATTGCCATCCAGCACAAGGTAAAAAACTACACGGTTCGAGAGAATTTCAAACTAAATTACCATCCAGCACTTGTCATACACAATGAGTACAAAGTATGAAGAAGCTGGATTTAGGTTTTGTGTGTATGTATGTATATATCTAAATTGATATGGATTTTTTTTTTTGTTACAAAAATTTTAAGAAAGGGATTGGACTCACCCACAATCCAAGGGCAGAGCATCTAACTCATGATCCATTGGGGTCATCCCTACGGGCACTGGAACATGCATGTCAAGCAAGCCATTTAGTTCTGGCCACACAGGTAGGTTAACTTAGCTTCACTAAACTGTGGTGATGCCTCCCCAAACGTCATGACTGGAGTCACAACAAAATTACACTTCTATAATCGAACCATATCCCTTCATGTGAGAGTACTAACCTAAATCCATATACTATTCATAATCCCTGTATGCTACTGCTAGACTAGTGGGCAAAGGGCCTAAATATAAATTTATGCCAAATTCGACGTACCATACTGAATATATGAGCCCGACCGAAGCCAACTCATATATATATATATATAACACTACTTAGAGAGAGCTTCGAATATGATGTGCATCGATAGACACTTTGTTTGACTACTGTTTATATTTTATCCATTTTTTATAGCTCATGCATCATCCCATCGCTTCCCTAATTCAACCTTTTAAATTATAAATGATCCACACATATATACATACGTGTGTGTTCTAAACTTTATATAACACACACATATACATACGTGTGTGTGTGTTAAGGACGGTTCAAAATATGTAGCCAGACCATTAATTATATTCCACATATATAACGTGCATGCTTGACATGTGTGATCAACTTAAACAACTCAATATCCCTGTTTTATATATGGAATAAAAGATGAGGATGGGTAGGTAATTACCACAACCTATCAACCATATTTTATAGTTTGATAGTAAGAAAATAATACTTCATTTAAAAAATGGATGGAATAATTTTCATCACTGTAATACCATAAGATATTATTAAAAAAATACTCTGATTTAACTATGTATGCAAATAATTAAATATTTAATATATTGTTCATTTAAACAAAGTCCAAAATGTTAGTGCATTTTTGGGTGTGATCGCTGATACGATATGTATGGTGAAATTCCATTATTTTTTGTTGGTTTTGTTTGGGAGGAGACATATGTAATTAAAGTCTAATTTGGAGTTGAGCTTAGTTTGAATATGGAAAAAGGGCTAGGCAAATATTTGACGTTGAAGATATCAAGCTTAATATATTTCTTTTTCAAGTTTCAAACCTTTCAACGGCCACACACAACCAGTGTTCTTGATTTTTCATATACTATTCATCCTTGCTTGGTCAGTCAGTCCTATCCGTACGCTATAGCATATTTTCTTTTGCTTCAAACAATTCTTTGATTATTAACGTGAAAAACGATATTTTTTTTCCCATCTTTAATATACGTTTCACTTTAAAATTCAATTATTTATACGAAGGAGTAAGAATTTTCCTTATCGATCATTTTTCCTATCAAGGGGTAGTTTTAAAAAGCCTTACTCGTTTCTGAATTACAAAAACTCAAGCTTGATCAAACCAATAGGTCAGGTTAATTGTGCTCTGTGTGTGTGTGTGTGTGTATAAATATTGAAAAGCTTGTACGTAAGGAAATATAGATTGTGCATGCACGTGATATTAGATTGGTGATGATATGTTCATGGAAAATGACTACATGTACATATCATCCATGCTTTTTGGTTAACAAATGGCAATCTAATTCAAACTCAGAATAATTATATTAATATATATTATTAAGAGAGTTAAATCAACAAATAATGAGATTGTACTCTTTTGGGTTGGATTCTATGTATGTGTTCATCAAGTGGGGGAAGCTGAAACTTTTGACTTAGCGGGAGATTTTTTTTTTTTAAAATAACTTTTGGGTTTTGCTTTATATATGTGCTTAACTTAAAACCAAGTGAGCCTTGTAATTTCCAAACCTTTTTTGGCATAGAAGTCAAGCCCTCCACGTATTGCTTACTGTTCCAAAAATGGGAACTCTTCCACTTTCTATTCTCGTCCAAATCTAACACTTAGTTGCCACTGCATATATATCCCTCTTACCGCAAGGAGTAAGAATATCGTTTTTGGATTTGATGGGTCAGACTCGCCAGTCTATATATTTTTGATATGGTTTAATTTTGCCTAATGAAAGGATAAACTTATATGTGAGTCTATATATATAATACGATAACAACCAATTAATTAGTAAATATGTTGGGAGTTAGTTTATTTCAACATAATAAATCAATATCTAAATCCAAGTTAAAACATGCTCTTACGTTTAATATCTAACCGTGTTTTGAACATAACCGTACCTCTTTCAACATAATTAAGGAAAAAAGCTGCACTTGTTAAAAAAACCGACACATACATTTTTTTTAATATTTGTTTAGGATTTGTCAAAAATTGAAGCGATAATTGTTGAGGTGTGGTTAACTTTAATCCAAACAACGTTTGACTCAGTATGGAATAAAAGCATTTACACTGTATATTATCTCAGTTCGTTGAATCCTTTAAACACGATGATGCTCATTTCAAGTTTTCAACTAAACCGTGTGAGTTCATGTAAGTTGTTGTTGTTGTTGTATGTCATCGTTAGTTCAAGTTATTATTATCTGATCAGTTCTTATAAAATGTTCTCATATAATGACGAGTACGTGCTCATTGGTTTCTCGCCACCTAAACAGATTAATTATTGACCAATTAAAACATAAGTGTGGATAATAATAATACAAGAGTTGCTAAAATTCACTTGAGGCAATGCACGCATAGGGATATATATATATGCTGCTCCTTTTTTCTTCTGGGTTGGTTGGTTTGTCTCATCTCATGGGGATGAAGTAGAGACAATAGATGAACATGAGAATCCCACGAGATTTAGCTGTGGCGTTTGTTATTTTCAACTTTGGCCTCTTCTTTATTTGCCACACCCCTCGCATTCTACCCAAATCATTATCACTATCACTATATTATTCAAATCAAATATTTAAGGGTTAAGTATATTTTTCCCAAAAGTTTTCCCAGAGAAGCGTATTAATCATAGAAGTTTTTTGGTGGAACAACCTTGTAAGTATAAAAACGTAATAGTGTTGTCCTGATTTAACGAAGAGGCAATGGACATCCATCATGTAGGTATCCACATCAATCTCTCTTTGAGAAAACTTTCAGGGAGTAATTGCTCATCTGAAAAAACTTTTGAGGCAAAAATGAATATCTTCCATGGCAATATTATCCCAAGTGGATAAAAATGTGACATCTTATTGTATGTAGCATATGTCCATTTGTCTTTTTGTTAAATAAGGACAACATTGCTATGACTTTAAACTTTTCAAAGTGAAATACTCCACTAAAAACTTGCAGAACGAATACATTCATCCGATAAAACTTTCAGAGTGAAAATATACATTATTCATCCTCCAAACAAACCAGAAGGGAAAAGGGAAAAATGAGGGTTAATGTGCATTCAACGGCCTAAAATATTTTTTCAAAAACATTTAACATTTTAAAGTATTTTATATTACATTTAACACTTTAAAAAAATCATATGCATCCAGTACTTTCAAATATTTTTCTAATGTATCTAGTAGCGTGAAATATTTCTTTTTTGTGCATCTAACACTAAAATAAAATTTGGGTGCTAGGTGTAGCCTAAATGCTACATGGTATTGGATGTATACACGGAATGCTTGAGCAGGTTGAATGCATTTAAGAATGCCTATGAATGCATCTTAGCCCAAAAAATATTATAAATTGTAAAAATACATTTTTAAGTAATTTTTCAAAATATTTTATTTGATGAAGTCAATTTTCAAAATATTGAAATATCGTGTTATGAAACATATTATTTTTAAAAAAATATTAATCATGATATAAAATAACATCTTAGAAAATAAATGTGAAAACTGAAAAGCGTGATTTATTTTTAGATTTGATGAAACATGAAGGACTAGGTCTAGCTGGATCCAAGTTAATTGATTATGAGTGGAGGTTTATTTTGTAAAGGGATTTAGGGGTGGGGTCCACAAAAGATATGGTCGTGTGGGGGCGCTAGAGCGAGGACCGGGCCGGTCAATGCGGAGGGGGAAGGGAGGGGCCGAACGATGCAGACCGATGCGTGCGTCTGCAACCTCATTTCACGCTCTCTCCCTCGCGAACATAAAGCACGCTCTAATCGAACGGCACATGAAAGCGGCACGGGGACTTTGAACGTGGATTATGGCGAGTGAAGTGAGGGCGCGTGAAGAGAGATGGTTGTGGATGAGAGGTTTGTGGGGGACGGAAGGTCCCGCAAATCGTGCGCTAAAAATGCATTACTTTAAGAGGAACGAGGCACCGACTCACTGGCAAGGCACGTGTGCACGTGACAGCTTAATCTAAATATTCCGTTTTGTTAATTTAATTTAATCAATTAGGTGCCGCACACAGATATTTATATTAATTAATTAATCTGAATGAGTAGCTGAGGTGGCATCTGAACTGCGATGCAGGTGGGACGAGGCCACCCTCCCCTTTCTTTGCTTTTGGGTTTTGACCAGTCTTCTCTTAAATTACCATCTTGCCCTTCAATGCCTCTCTAGTATTGAAACTTGACAGTATTGTGAGTGTTGGCAACTCCGTTAGGAAAGGAGTTCTATTGAAAAAACGGAGTTTATAGATTTTTAAATAGTTTTACGGATTTTAATATGATTTTTATAGATTTCGAGATGGTTTTTATAGATTTTAAAATAATTTTACCTCGACTTGTGTGTTCCGCTTTGGAAACGATATTTCTAAATAAGCACAGTCAGTATATGAATAAACCTAGACATCATTAAAAATATACTCCCACTGTACGCTGTCATCTTTCATTCAGTGCTATCAACTTATACACACAAGTTACTTCTCTTTTTTTGGATGAAAATTTTTAGGAAAGGGGTTGAACTCACTCGCGATATAAAGGCATGACACCTAACTTATTATCTACGGGATCACACAAGTTACTTTTCAGGCCTTGTTTACACTCCATGGATGTGTGTCTATACACACATATACGTGAAAGAAGTTTTATTTTTATTTGAATGTGCTTTTGTAATATTTTGGAAAATGTGACCTATATTTATTTGGTATCAGTTGAGCTAAATGCATTTACTTCCATCCAGCTATGAACAGCCTTGGAGGCTAAAAATCTAAAATGTGAATTACCATCAGTTTTGAAGGCTAAAAATCTAAAATATAAATTACCAGGTATTTAGTAAGTTCCTCTTTCGATTCCTCAATATACATTCATGTTACCTACTTTTTTTAATCCTACATATAAGAACACCGTTTTGAAGTGACTTTATCTATGTAATTAAAGACTGGTTTGGAAAATGCCGTGGAAAATAGTTTTCACGGAGTTCAAGGTAAAACGTAAGTAGGAAAAAGGAATTTATTAAGAAGGAGGGTGTGATTTGACAAGAAAATAACTTTTTCAAAATATAGATTTTGTCATATAAGTATTTGGATAAAACCTAAATTTTATCATAAAATATAGGTTTTTATGATTGATGTCAAACGAGCCTTAAGTTATTTATCTGTTGTATGTTGGATTGGAGGGAGTGACACGTATAATGCAAGATGTATAAGGAAGTTGTTATTTGTAATTAAGACATAGATAATTTATTACTAATCTCTTAAAAATATACTAACCATTTAATGATGTAAAATTCAATACGTAGAGACAAAAAAGGCTCTAATAAACAGAAATGAAATTTTAACGTGTGAAATGATAGAAAATGAAACCTTAGGCTTAGGACTACACCAAAATCTTTAAATTAATGATTTAGAATAAGGGGATTATCTAATATAACAACGTTTTGCACCTTTTTTTTGTTTGCCCGACTAGTATTGAAGATGCTATAAGCATCGATCCATTGTGATTAATTTAATTATATTGAATATTTATTATACGAGTTATAAACTTTTTTCTTTAAAACTTTTGTCATGTTTAATATCATGATGAAAATGAAATGGCATGTTCAACAAGGGCATGGACAAAGCTTTGTGTGTTTCACTTTGATTTTTTTACGGTACACACAAATCGAGATAAAATTCCTCTCATATACTTACCTTGACTTGCGTAAAAATATTTCTCCACCGCTTTCCCAGACGGGCGCAAGCTTTGTAAGACAAGGGTGGAGAATAATTGGGAATGGGAGGGGTAAAATGGGAATCTGGGGATGCCTTGTTAGGGAAGGTTGGGTTTGAGAATGAAGAAAGGGAAGGAAAGAAACTAAGAATTAATTAATTAACAAATAACTTAAAAGTTAAGTTGGTACTGACAGACAGGAGGATGATATATAATAATAATAATGAAATCATGAAGCTTTTGAATATAAAATAATGGCTTATTATATTAATCCAAATCTAAGCCTCAGAACTCTAACTTTTAACTGCTGAAGATTCTCTCTGTCACCCCTTTATTATATTCTCTCAGTTTTCTGTCATGCTTATCCTGCAGGTTTCTTATTACCATTTCACTCGTAAAACCCTTTAAGCCCTGCTTGGATTTTATTTATTTCTTCACCTGGGTCCCACTAAAAAGGGTTTTATGAGTTTAGATATATATATATATATATAAAAGGAGCCATTTGGGAATGGAGTAGAAAAGTTTTTTTACATAAATAAGATAAATATATTATGAAGATTATCTAATTTAAAAAAATACTTCATTGTTGCAAACAAGTTTCAGAGGGATTGCGAACGCAGGAGAGTTAACCCCCCACCGAAATTCGAGAACTCTGGAATTACATGACTTCGTTGTTTACAGACAAACCAGTAAAACTAGAAGGTTATCCTTAATTTGTCACATCCATACAAGTCAGATTCCCCTATATCATTATGTATTGGACTCATTCTTCTCTGACTACTTGTGTTCATCACGAGACAGCTCAATGTACGCACAGCATGACTACAGCAAGTGAGAGAGAGGGGGGGTTGATGGGGTCAATTGTCTGAGTTTTTGTTAATTACTTTAAAATTAATGCCGAAGGTCGTATATAATATAAGCTCATAGGTAAATTAATGTCTTTCAACTTTTCATCCATTTATAATTCAGTCTCCTATGTATAATTCGGTAAACCCAGTCCTTGTTTTCTCATTTTTTTTTTTAAGAAAATGATACTGACCCACCCACCCTTGTCATTGAGTCATCCTGCATGTTAGAACAAGTGTTGATGTGGCTGCCAACTCACCCTATCAATCGTCAACCTCCCTCCATCTCCTCAAGAAACCTCCCTCCGTCTGTCACTCCTCCTTCTTCAACGTTTGCTCCTGCAACTGTGCAACATTTTCTACTTCACTCACTCCCTGTGGCCAGCTCGAGCTCGATGGCTCTGACTTACTACCTTACAGAGAAGGCTCCAAAACATCAAGCTTCGTCGTCCGAAATTGCTCCTTAGAACTCTCTTTCAAGCTACTTATCTGTTATGCTTTGTATTTTCTCAAAGACTTCGTACGTCATTAATCACTTCCATGACTCTTAAGTCATCTTCATCTTCTTCGAATGGCATGCCCGATTCCTTCACAGCTTGCCTAATCAGATTCATGGTCGTTTCTTCATCGAACCATTAACCAGTTGTTTGCTCATCTATTGGACAAAAAGGAATTGATGAACCTGCTAAATGTTTTTGTTTGAGTGCCTTTGGATAATCTGAGACATAGGAGGAGGCATGAATGAGTTACACGCTTACGAGCATTAGTTGTGGAGAGAATCAGCAGATTATGCATCTCGAAACTGATACATACACAATCAATAAAGCTCAAAAAGAAGATTTCAACTGATGGAAATAAAGCATTGATTTCCTTTTATTTCTTGATTCCTCTTGTATTGTTCTCATTGTGCCCAGAGCAATTCAAAAGGCTCAACGTAAGTGAATGTTTTGGCTTGCATAAAAAAAATGAAAAGTGCAAGAAAACAAAAATGGAAGCAACTTGTGCAGATGATTAATATTGCCATATTAGTGTAACCTTCCCTCCAATTGAAGGAAAGTTTTGAAAATGACTTTCTGCGTGAATTTGGTGTTTCCAGGTTTGTTGGCCATCCTTTCTCATAGATGAGAGGCTTGGCAGGAAGGTGTTGAGAATAAGCCCACAATTATCTGGGGTTAGTCTTTTGTCATCTCCAGTTCCGTCTGCATGACTAATAGATACCTCCCCCGCTAAAACAGATGTTGTCTGAGCTTGACCACCGTCCGATCTATGTTTAATTGTGGGCTGTGATATGTGATCTGTGTTTAATTTTCCGGTCTCTGGAACAGGTAAGAAACTCCATGCGAACTATGAGGGTTACAAGTCAGGAGAAAACGTTGAAAAAGAATGAGTCAGAAGTTTATTGCAGAGAAAGAGGGAGGTTTCTTGAGGAAGTGGAGGGAGGTGGATGATGATGGAGGTGAGTTGGCAGCCACCTTAGCATTTGTTTTTAACATGTAGGACGACTCAGTGATGAGGTGAGTAGGTAAGGATAATTTGGGGGAAATTTATTGAGAGGTCCAAATAAGGAACTTATTTAATGAATGGTCCCAATTTTAAAAATATTTATCAAAAGGTCTTATTGACAACATGAGGTCCTATACATTGACAACATCATGCGCTGTATTGATAACACCTCATATTGTCAATGGGACCTTTTGATGAATATTTTTAAAATTGGGACCATTCATTAAATAAATTCATTATTTGGAACCTCCTAATAAATTTCCCATAATTTTATTAAAAAAAGTAAAAAAAGATCAGAACTGGGTTATAACCAAATCAAAAGTTTAGGGATTGAGTTACACTGAATCATACGTGAGGGGTTGAGTTACAAGTGAGTTAAAAGTTGGAGGATAAAAAATTAATTTTTCCTATTATTAAATACCAACTTTGTCCATTTGACACGAGCCAATTCATTTTTTGGATTAATTAACAAAATTAAATAAATTTTTAATTATAATATATATTCTGAAATATTTACCTGCATCGTGAGATTATTATCCGTTATAAGTCAGATAAATTAATTTTTAAAAAAACGATAGACAGATTAATTTAAAAAAAATTATATTAAAAATGGAAATAGTATAAAAAAAAGGTTCCGTGGCATTTCCTTAGTCCGCAAATTGCCTCTTTCTCTTTTTTCGGTTTTTGAGGAAAAGGCTCCCTGTCTGAACAATGGCACCCACACCACAGCATATTCGTGATTGTATTGTTTTAGATCTGTAGAGTTTAACGGATGAATGTATATTAGTACTCGATATTAATGAATGTCTAGAGAGTTTTTTTCCCAAAAAAAAAATCACAAACACACGTCTTCGTAGATTCATGCCCACCTTTCTGTAAACTCACTTGCACATTTATCATTATATATTTTTATGGAAGTTCAGTTGTATATTTTGAAAGTTCAGTTATCCTTAGTTGCATACTTTTTTACTTTATTATCTGCACATTTGTGGAACCTCATTTGCATATTTGCCATTGTGCTTGTTTGGCAAAGTTTGGCTTGTAGCCATAAGCACGTTCAGCAATGTTTTTCCGCAAAACGAGACAACCTCCTCCACATATTTATATCAGCTTGTGTGAATAAGCCCATAAGTACTTCTCCACCGCTTTGCCAAACGGACCCATTATATACATTTGTTGAAGTCACTTGCATATTTGGGAAGCTCAGTTACATATTTTTTTACTTTGTTATTTGCCCTTTGTGGAAGTTTATTTACATATTTAGGAAGTTTAGTTACATATTTATCATTCTGTACCTTCATGAAAACTCATTAGCATATCATGTAGAAAGCTCAGTTTTAAGGGTAGTTTAATTTTTTTCCTTTAAATCGTGTGTCCATTTAAGTCCCACTTTCACCAGGTTATTAAGGTCAAGTAATTTTTCAATTGATAATTTAACCCCAATTTTCCCAGATTTCACTCACAGAAAATAATTTTTTATCAAAACTACAATATTTATAAATGTTTTGGCCTGATATTGCTTTATTGTATAAGGACCCTTTTCGGTTAATGCTAATATAAGTTTTGTGGCAAAACCTTAAAATCTAAATTTTGTTTAAATACTCATATTTTTCAGAAAAAGCTATTTTGGAGATAAAATCTATATTTGAAAACTAGGTTTTTGAAAAAATTATTCTATTGTTAAATCATACTCTTTCTCCTAATTATTTTTCTCTTCTCTCTTTTTTCTCCTCTCTTTCTACTTTCTCATAATTATTTTTCTCTTTTTTCCTTTCCTATTATAATCATGCCATGAATCTGTAAAAGTTATTCACACCATAACTTCCCAAATACAGTCACATTTTTTAAAATCTGGGTCTTACCTTAAAATCTGTAAAATTTATTATCCTAAAATCTATTATTCAAAACCTATATTTTATCTCAAACTCTTTAAAAACTATTCTCCACCCACCTTCCAAAGCTCTAACTATATTTTGGTGATCAAATAATGCCCACATCGCATGTAGACTAGGATCCATCATCCATCCCCGCGGCAGTAAAAGAGATGCAAAGAGAGATAATGCTCTATATTCAGATATCAATGTGGCAAAATAATAGAGCCGGGTGAGCTAGTAGCCCGCCCCCAAAGTAACTTACTTTCTCTGAAGATGAATTTCCATGGAAGAGACAAAAGGGTACAAATGTGAATTCGGGGGGTGGGGGAGAGAGTAGAGAGAGAAGTCGGCCTCTTCTTCCTTCCCGCTTCCTTTCACCTGTGTTGCGCTCTGGAAGAGACAGAGAAAAAGGATAAAAGCTGTCCCCACCACAGCGTTTCATGGTTCCATACTTACTACATTCCAATCACTCTTTTTCACCTCCCTCCTCCTCTTGAAGTACCCTTCTTTGGCCCAGCACGCTCTCTCACCCGCTCTAGAGAGATACCTCTAAAAGAAACAAATTTTAATTAAAAAGGTAGCAACTTGGTAAAGACGAAGAATTGGTCTTCTCTCTGTGGTGGTTAAGCTAAGCATCATCGTAGAGTAGCTGGAAGGGAGGTGTTTCAGAGAGATAGTACGCAGTAAAGAAGAGGTGAAAAAAGGGAAGGAATTAATAGTGAAGGAGGGAGTGGGGGAAAAAGGGTATATAGTGAGATAGAAAGAGAAAGGGTGGGGGGGAAGAAAGAGATGGTGGGCTCAGGAGCATCTGATAGGAGCAAAGAAGCTGTTGGGATGATGGCCCTTCATGAGGCCCTTAGAACCGTCTGTCTCAACTCAGACTGGACTTACTCTGTCTTCTGGACCATCCGTCCTCGCCCGTATGCTCCTTCTTATTCCTCTCTAGTTTCGCTAATGCCATGGTTTCTTTTCCTCTGTTTCCTCAACTTCTTCTTTTTGCAGAAGAGTCAGGGGAGGTAATGGCTGCAAGGTTGGTGACGATAACGGCAGCTTGTAAGCTTCTCTTCTCTCTTAATTTCTCTGCTTTTTTTAAGCTTTCTCTTCTCATTTGGCCACTTTCTTTTGGCATCCAAAAAGAGTTTACAGTTCTGTTCTTGGAAAGATGGAGGCTCAGATAACTTTGTGAAACTTGATGTTGAATCATTAGTGATTCTGGGAACTATTTAAATTAGAGAATTTTTTTTCTCCTCATGAATTGACGTGCCTTTTTGTCTCTGAAATTTGCGGTAAGGATGCTGATGTGGGAAGATGGGTTTTGCCGAGGAAGGGTTTCAGATTGTCTGGAGGAGATGGAAGGAGAAGATCCTGTCAGAAAAGCCTTCAGCAAAATGTCCATTCAGTTATATAATTATGGAGAAGGGTGGGTACTGGGTAGGTGTTTATATGAAGTTGTCACTCCTATGTCTCCGCCCCCCCCCCCCAAAGGGTGTCTCCGATCAACAGCATTCAAGTGATACCATGTTTTTCCTTGAACAGGTTGATGGGGAAGGTTGCATCTGATAAGTGCCACAAGTGGGTCTTCAAAGAGCCAACAGAATGTGAACCCAACATCTCTAACTACTGGCAGAGCTCATTTGATGCTGTATGATAAATTTATGTTATTTTCAGTTTCTCTTCCTTCTTCATTTTTCTCTTTATATATAGATTTTGATTCCATCAAAACAGAATCTAGCATTAAATTTTTAGCCTTTTTATTGGTTGTCTGTAGCTTATGTAGTGATGCGTTATAGTGATTGATTGACTCAACCCACCCCTCTCTTTTTGATGCCATTAATTGCAGCTCCCTCCTGAATGGACCGATCAGTTTGAGTCAGGCATTCAGGTCAGCAAAAACAGAATCAATGTTCTTCAATCTTTCACATTATTATTGGTTTTTCCGGGAAGCTGCTTCTTGTTTATTTTCAAAAGAGCTTTCAAGTTTCAGTCTTTTTCTTTAAAGCTTAGATTTCTTATTGGCATGTTCAATTCATGACCAGACCATCGCTGTAATTCAAGCTGGCCATGGCCTTCTCCAACTTGGCTCTTGCAAGATTGTGAGTACTACCCCACACGCACAGATTGTGTTTGATACATTTGCTTGAGATAATAGTTGATTTCTCTGTGATGCTGATCATGAAAGATAACATATATCTTTCAAAACATTACATACTATGGCATGACGTTAAGTGTTTGATAATTTCCCCCCTTGATTTGCTATTAATGTCAGATTCCTGAAGACCTCCATTTTGTGCTGAGAATGAGGCATACATTTGAATCTCTGGGGTATCAATCTGGGTTCTACCTCTCACAACTCTTCTCTTCTACAAGAAACACTTCGTCTTCGACCTCGCTCCCTTCGAAACCGTCCTCCACCATGCCGACAATTCGAGCGCCTCCCCCTTTCTTCAACTGGGGTCAAAGGCCATTAGTAGCTTCAGCTGCAACAGCTTCAATGCTCTCCTCCCCCAATTTTCAACACACAGTGAGACTCGGAGGGTTCCCACAGGCCAAGGACGAGACCCACATGTTTCTGCAGATGCCTCATCATTCGTCGTCCGATCAACCTGCGAGAATGGAAGACATGATGGGGGAGAATGAGAATGACATAAAATGGCCAAATGGTCTGTCCTTCTTCAATGCTCTCACAGGACAAAATGATGACGCTACTAAGCTTTTGTTCAATCCAGAGAGCTTAGAGAAACCCGATGAAGCTTCGAACCCGAACGAGTTCTTGAGCTTGGAGAGCCACCACCAGACAGAAAGTGGAAGGAAAATGGACAAGTTCAAGAGGAGCTTCACTCTACCTGCAAGGGTGGCTTCATCTTCTTCATCAACCTCCATGGATCATCATCATCAGCACCAGCATCAACCACCTGTGGAATATAGGAATTCTGAAGGAGGTATGTACCCAGATGTCATGGAGACCTTTTTAGAGTAAACGGAAGAACAAGAAGAAGGATGATGAGAAGGTGTTTGTATGTAGGAACAGTTGGTTACTAGTGTTCCTTTCTCTTTCTCTTTTTCCCTATTATGTGTTTGCCTTCTTCCACATTGCAATCCTGTGTTTGTGTTTTGACGTAATGGGACTTTATTAATGGTCATTCCTTTAAGTTCAGCTTCACATAAAGCTTCCTTTGAAGTTTGATCCACCCTATTATCTACATTACAATGCTGAGTGCTACAGGCATGCATTTTTCAGTGGCTTTTCAAGAATCAACCTATAGTTTCACACTGACTTGTACAAGTTAATAACGTTAAATATAAAAACCAAAATTAAAATTTGTTAAAATACATGGAAAAACTGTGTTAACTAAAAGTCAATGTGGTTAAATTCAGATCAAGTTTTTATAAGATTGTAACTACCAAAAATTATGATTTGAAGTTTTTATCAATTTACAAGTACTAAAACTAGGATTTAAAACTACGGCTACTAAAATAAAAATCTAATCAAAATAGTATTAAACCTAAAATTCATTCAAAATAGGAACCACAGTTTTTTTCAAGGGCTTGACATTGGATTTGGTATAAGCATCAGTATAAATGGATTGTTGTAAAACCAGTTTTGATCGGATTGATCCTGATGGCAATCTACCTAGGAAGTTAACGTTAACACAAGATTTTTCACATGTAGTCTGACATTTGTCTTTGGATCGAATCTTAACGGAATCGAAGCAAGCGAATTTCCTGGGGTTTACGTACCCTCCATTATTGACTTCCTACATCCATGGAAGCAGCAAAAATACGATTCAATCGTATTTATGTTTTTATACATAAATGAGAAATCACTCACTCGCTTCAATCATAGCTTCCTCTACTTTCACAGTGATTGCTTAGATTACGTATATACCTTGGAAAATAGAATTAGTGACATCAGATCTTAGATACAAGAGAACCACTCAATGGCCGACAAGGCCAATGCAAACCTTAATTTTCTTCCATACATTTGCCTCAAAATCAAACTATATAGTAAATACCCTTTTGGTCAAATCCTTGGAGATCGAAACGGAAGTATGTTTTTGCATCCACATGCAAAAACTAAGAAATCAAATCAAGGCCTAACCCTGACAAACATAGCATCCTATAGCCTAAGATCCCATATAATATATGTATGTATGTATGGGATATGATACTCCCATAAAAAGGAAAACAGGAATGTGTTAAAACATTTCATCTTATTCTCAAAAAAATTAATAAATACACAAGTCAATTTGAGGACAATATTTGCATATTAACCTGTGCATTTATTATTTTGTTTTGAGAATTAAAGTAGGATTAAATTGTTAATTTGGTGAAATTAAAGTAATCTATATATAATTATTTTACATTCTCTGGCAACGTTATTTTCTCTCTTCTTGATGGCTCCAAGGCATGGCACTCTTTGCATGCCATCACAATCCACCGGATAAGTCTCCGGCCAGCCGGGAACCTCTGGTCCTCCCTTTTCTTCTTCTTCTTTTCCTTCTTGTTTACCAAGTCCTCCTTCCTTCCTTTCCTCCGAAGCGACGAGTCTCGGTTCAAGGCGGTGGCCGGCACCGGCGTTATATACTGCCACCTCTGCGAACACCCATAAACTATTTTATTATTCCCCTGGTAGGCTCTCCCACCGGACGACGACACTCTGTTATAAAACAACCTTCGCTCAGAACTATCACTCGAGCTCGTCCTCGCACTGCTGCAACTACTGCTTCTACTGTTGGTGCTGTTGCTTCCCGATGATAACACCATGGAGTGCGAGTTCTTGCTACTGGTTCGGCTCACGGCACGAGAATTATGGTCGTAGAGAAGAATGGTGGGGTGGGGCTGGAGTGGCGGGAAAGAGTGAGGGAGGAGGCGGCCGTTGAAGAAGATGTGATCGGCCGGGGAGGCTCTGGAGGGATCGCTGGAGGGAGAGTCCGGTGTTAAGGATCCAAATTCGAAGTCATCGACGTCATCCCCAGCGCAGGAGTCTTGGTTAGGTGTGCTAGGGAAGGAGAAGGAGTCGCCGGAGCTTTTGTGGTGGCCCCGTCCGTGGTGGTTTTCCATGGAGGTGATGAGGGTTGGTTGGTGTGCGGTTGTATACATATAAACTGTTATTAGTGATGAATATGAATGAGGTTGATGAAGCGCTTATATATAAAAGATGAGATATAGGAGGAATATGAGAAAGGGAGAGGAAGGTGGGACATAGTGGGAGGGAAAGGAGGTGTCATGTTGGGTTCAAAGTGAGAAAACTAAGGCGGTGTGAATAATGTAAGGCACATAGATGACAACTCAATCATAAGTTTAACAAACATTGCAGGTTTGTTGCTGTAATCATATGACCTTAGCCTCTCACATGTACTCTAAGTGTATGCCACATGATTTTGCACTGAAAGGGAAAACAAAGACCAATCTTCTTTGGATTGATGCGTCCATATGCATCAGATTAGAAATCAGATAATGAATTCATTAGGAAAAGAGGCGTATAAATTAAGTTCTCCCCGCGTTTACTGTTGGTAGAAAACTAAAGTTGTTGCTTGGTAATTCAAAACACAGTTTGAAGAAAAAGCATTGAAGTTATAGATAATGTTGGTAGAAAACTAAAGTTATTGCTTGATATATATATATATATATATGTATATGTATATGTATATGTATGAATGTATATGTTGAAGTATTTAGAGGAAGGGAATTGAATGAGAGGTGTAGCGTGTATAAAATAATGTGGACAATGACCTATGATTGTAAAGATGAAGCCTTTTTGTTAATGTGGGAGATGGGTTGGTGTATAATAATGGGATTGAAGGGCGATGAAGAGGGTTTAGTGGGTTTGGAAAGTGGGAATTGGCACAATCATAATGTCTCTTTGGTCACAAAATCTTTGATTATTGAGTCTTCGTGAATCCCAAGTACAATTGAATATAGATGACTACTCATATTAACAAATAACAATGGCCTCTCCCTCAGCTCGTTTTTTTTGCAATTGACACAAAGTCCCAAATATGCCCTTTCCCATAAAAAAAATTAAAGGAGAAGAAAAAGGGGCGGTGGTGGGGAAGAGTGAAGTGGCCAGCTTTGATTGTAAGAGGAAGCAAAGGCTCTTTGATTATATGATTTATGATCAAAGGCTGTTTGAAGGAGGGGACAGAGTGGGGATTAGGGAATACAGAATGCCTGGGGCTGTGATTAGGGTTTGTGAGGAAGAAGACATGGGGCTCCCACCTATGGGACCACAGGTCAGCCAGATTATTGCAAAATTATTTGCCAATCTTTACTTACAAAGCACACTTGTGAAGCCTACTCTATGTGGCAAGCTCCATCGATTTCGACACACCCTTTGTTCAACCCTCTTTATTTATACAAAATCTTTCTTTGCCCTGTTCAACCAAAAAAAAAAAATCTTTTTTGACTATGCCTTGGAGTTTCTTGATCAGCACCATTTTCTATGCACCTACTTGCCCAAGTTTTCACATCATTTTATAAAGGATCCATCTGAAATAATAGTAACATGAAAGTGCGTGTGTGTTGGGTTATACAATTTGGAATGAATTAAATTTATAATTTTTAACACAATTTAAACTACATCGAAACAAAGTTTGAAGTGATCTTTTAAATAAGTGACGTGAATGTATTCAAATGCAGGTTGAATTAATGAGTCATAATTGAATCTTCCATTAGTATTAAAGTATTTGTCATTTGTGAGGAAAGGTTTTAATTTGGAAAAACAGAAACTCAGTTAAACTTGGCCTGCGGATTTGTGGGTGTTCTTTAGCATATGGGTTGGATTGGGTGGGTTGGTCCAATCTAGAGAACCCTCCACTTCATTGCTGCCATTTGGCCAAGTGTTGTGAAGGAAACAAGTTCATTCTGGCCCAACTAATCAAACCTATTATGCATCAATAAATAATTCTCTTTGGGGAAAAAGGAGAGAAAAATTATCAAACTAGAGTTTAGCACTTTTTTTTTAAAACAGCGACTGTTAAATGGGTTTTTAAAGTGATGGAAGCAACTAAGAGATGGGATCTTAACAAAGACGAATAATGAGAGATATTATTTGAAAGTTGTTTTATTATCAGTGGAGAACACAAACTAGCTTCACAGATATTGTGAATCTACAAACAAAAAAGGCTTGTTTGGATAGCCCGGTTGGGCATCTAAAAGGCATTCATGCGCTTACCGAGATAAAATTTCTCTCACATATTTACCTTGAAATCTGTGTCCGTTCTCCCAACAGACTAACCAAACAAGCCCAAAATGCATCATTTCTGTGAGTTCCATGCTTATTTATTCTTATAACACAAGCTATATGTGTGCCTTGGCAAGCAAGGTACGTAAGAAGCTAGAAGATGACAGAAGACAGAGAGACTGCTGCTGAACTGTTTTGCTTTTATCTGATATGGAAAGACTTGCTGCTCCAATTCCCAGAACTAACGTTCATATGGTTCGCTCTCCTTCCCCTGTCATCAACATGCCTAAAACGGCCTTCCGTTGGGTTATGATGATGATGATCTTCGCCGCCATCATTGTGAGTTTCAGCATTACTTTTCCGCCGCCTCTCATTGTGCTCCGCCAGTCTCCTCCGGCAGCTCCTCTTCACCTCATCAAATTCCCCTATCTCGTGGAACCTGCACATTCCCCATCAATCATGTAGTCTC
>JANTPZ010099123.1:20573-34277 GCA_025593235.1 Vachellia pachyceras
AAGACAGAGAGACTGCTGCTGAACTGTTTTGCTTTTATCTGATATGGAAAGACTTGCTGCTCCAATTCCCAGAACTAACGTTCATATGGTTCGCTCTCCTTCCCCTGTCATCAACATGCCTAAAACGGCCTTCCGTTGGGTTATGATGATGATGATCTTCGCCGCCATCATTGTGAGTTTCAGCATTACTTTTCCGCCGCCTCTCATTGTGCTCCGCCAGTCTCCTCCGGCAGCTCCTCTTCACCTCATCAAATTCCCCTATCTCGTGGAACCTGCACATTCCCCATCAATCATGTAGTCTCCTATAAGATGATAATTTAGAAGCAGCAACTTGAAATTATGATTCTCTGACCAAAACAATGGACTAGCACACTATTCCTTGGCTCCTTGCATTCTTTGTACAGAAACAAAATTCATAGATTAACGATAAAGCTAACGAATTCAGATGAAGGAAGAGAGATTATGAATAGGGATGAATTACCTGCTACATTGCTGGCAAAACCTCTGCCTCAGCCCTGCAACGATCACAACAGATGCCTTGGAATGAAACTCACACACTTTATGGCGGCGATGGTATCTCTTTGCATCAGCCAAGTTAGCTCCACACCTCTCTGCTTGACAGGAAGCTGAAGAAACTTTATAACAACCACTTGATCCTCTTCTGTTATTCCCACAACCAACCCCTGATTTCTTCTTTTCTTCTTCTACATGACCAGCAGCAGCACCACCCTTCCTTTCGTCTTCTTCCTCTTCTTCATCTTCTGCTTCTTCATTTATTTTATCCGTTGACTTCTCATTCAATGATCTTTTCCTCTCCATACTCTTGGCCTCCAATGTGCAGCTCAACCCGGGGGGGTGATGTTGAGGAACAAATTTGTGACTTTGAAGAGAAATGAAGTGAAAGAAGGAGGTTATTATAGGCAGCTGAAAGGTAGAAAAGACAAGGTGATTGACAGTGTGTGGACCATTCAAGTTTGAGGGAGAGAAAAAAGCATCAATTTATATAAGATTTTTCTTGGCTTGTATTTTTACAGGAGAGGCAATGGGTGCATTATGGAGGGTTTTGGATGTTCCAATAACTTAAACACAGGAAAATCTGGCATCTTGCAGTAAGTGGGAAAATGCCAGGCTTATTACTTATAAATATATGCGAGTCAATTCTAAATGCTTTATTTTTAGGAGGATTGTCTGCGCCCTTTGTTTATTCCAGTTGTTACTCTTACATTGCCAAACGTTTTGAGTGGATTTAGGTAGGCATTGTCTCTTTTTGTTCTACTTGGTTTTTACGGACTTCAATGGTAGGATTAAGCATTAATCTAAGATGTGCAGGACAGAGAGGATTTATGCACTAGATTCAATATCTTAAGCGTAGTTAATACATCTACCAGAATTTTCAATTTTGCGTTGCTTGTTTCCTCTTCTTCCTATTCTGTCCATGAGAATCAGAATGTAACACCTACCACTCTCTTTAGTGAGTGGGCTTGGTCCCCCCCTGCTCTTGCTTTTATTCTTCTTCTGTTTGTCACAGTTAAGGACTCGCAGAAAAGTGGACTCAGAAGAATACACATATGATTTCATCTCAAAGGTCCTTTCTTTTTTAGTTGCTGTTGTTTTCTTTAGCATTTGTGCAGTACAGTTGTGAAGAATTCTAATGTGGAAGGACAAAGTAAGAGGGAAAGTTCTTCTTCATTGACTTTTAATGAAGGATATACAGCAAGAGACAGCTACGTACGTGGTCATAATCTTCAAGTAGTATGGAATTTGTTGGTCCCAAGCTTTTGCATGAATAAATAAAGCCTCAAGCCTGAGTCTAGTTTTCACATCCGAGTTTCTGAAGTATATATGATCACGAAGTTTCCTTTCAGCCTCCTTGAAAGATAGAGAAAATCTTTCTCTTGCTCTTTTCTAGAATTTGCTGCTTCTTTGATTCATGGCTTGTCGTTTTTACTACTATACTTTATACGAGGACTTTTGTGCGTATCCGATTCTGGCCAACTTCAAACATAAGTGATAAGTTCTAAAGCTCCGTAAATTGACTCATTTTTATTGATGCCAACTTGAGTCTCAGAATCTATCCTATATCGCAATTTATCATCATGAAAATACAAGTTCAATGGCTCAGGCTAACTAGTTTAGGAGTCGGTAATGCCCTTTGATTCAAAATATCAAGTTCCTTTTCCTACAGCGTTTTCACTTTACAACCAAAATATCAAGTGGACGAAAAAGGAAAGAAAGAAAAGAAAGCACAGAATTAAATTAAACCGCACATCATTCATTCAAAACTTGGTCATTAACAACTATAGCTCAGTCTTATCACATCCATCTCCAAGCTGGCCTGTCAAATCCTCCGCTCATCTGTACTCTGCTGTGTCAACAACGTTGGTGTCCTCTTCTGCTGTGGTTGTCTCTCTGATGTTCTGTGTAGCTTTCTTCGTAGCGTCCCATGCAGTGTCCACTGTATCCATGGCTGTCTCGTCAACACTCTCCACCACCTCTGCTGCTTTCATCCTTCCCTGTTTTTCTGCATCAGCCACATACCCTGTAACTCCAGCACCCTCTTCTTCATGACCCTGAAAAACTGCAACATGAAAGAGAAACTAAGAAAAAAAACTGACAATGACATTGAACATACTTGAAGGTGTGGATAGGCAGTTGAGAAGCAGATTGTGTTGGTGGTGATTAAGGGGATTGAAGGAAGATATGAATGGAGGTGTTTGGAAAATTATTTAGGAGAGGAGAGAAGAGGAAATCTGTTTGCCATTTTTTTTGTATGTTTGAAGATGATGAGTGCGTAACTGTGTGACTTATAATAATGTGAAGGAGAGTAGAAAACAAGAGAGAAAAAGAGATGGATGGGTGATTGGGATTTGGGTCAGTGACACGTGGCGGGATAAAAACAGATGCTGACAATGAGTCATGAACTTATGGAGATTTAGCTTTGGAGATTGCATGACACATGTAGTATCTGCAAAATCTGCAACGGTAAGTAAGAAAGGAAAGTATCAAAGGATACACAACATTGTGGCAAAATAACAAATAAATAAAAATGTTACCTCTTCGACTATTGACTTGAAAGCAATAGATACTACATTATAGCATTATAAATTGTTTAGACGAGAGAAGGGGGAATCTGTTTTCCATTGTGTGTGTGAAGATGATGGTGAGGTTATAATATTGTGGAAGTGGTAGAAAACAGAGAGGAAGATGGACAGAGGTGATTATGTCGGTGACACGTGCAGCGATTAGCACAGATGATGACAAGAGTCATGAACTTCTGGAGATTTAGCTCTGAAGCTTGCACGGCACTTGTAAGCATATGCAAATTGCAGTCACAAAGTTTTGAGAAGGTTTGAGGTTTGAGTCTGACGGTAACATGTTTATTGGATCTAATAGAAAACCCTCTGTTTTAACAACTAAATCCTCTTTAACTTTAGATTTATTCTTAATATGTTCTGAGAAGGATTTGAGTAAAAGTTTAATGAATTCAAAATTAATAAATGTGTGGTGTAAATGCGTGGAAGTCACGGAGTGAGCAAAATAAAAGGGATTTGAATACAGGAACTATGAATTGATAGCCTTGCTAGTATCTTTTTGGATCATGTTTTGCTTGCTCCTTCCCCAATGCCTACCTGCTTCTGCAACCGCATTATCATCCTGCAAGTTTTCCATTATATATATAGATAGATAGATATGGATTCAGAAAGCAAAACATCAATAGAGGAGATGATTTGGATAAGTAGAGGATGTTTTTGATCTTGCTGGTTTAAGGTTCTCGCCGGCAACGTGGAGCCACAGCACGCGATGTGAGGAGCATGATGACAACACATTTGGGGCAACAAGCGGCTGGGTTGGGAAGAATTTGAGCGCACCCTATTTTCAAGATAAGTGAAAAATGATAAAGAACCAACTCACCTTTCCTAACATTTTCCCAATGTAAACTATTTTTCTAATAGTGAGTTTGAGATAATCTTTAATATGTTTTGAAAATAGTTTGAGCACAAATTTAATAGGTTCAAAATTAGTAAATGAATGGATGCAACATAAATCATATAGTACTAAAATATATATAATTTTATGGAAGTTGGAGGGTGTGACTAAACCCACTTACTACTACACATATCTGCCCATGGGTGGGTTTGAATCCCAAAATCAATGTAAGAATTACGCTGATGAAGGATGTGCAAGTAATCTTTTCAAGTTTTGAGACATGTGGATGCATAAATGAGAACGACTTTGACTTCTCTTGTAATTATATTTTTGATGTTCTCCTGGGAATCACATCAAAGAAAGAAAGTCATATTTAATATTTTATAAAATTAGTATTATAAATATAAATAAATCTAAATTATTATATATACAAGATAACAAAATTCTTAATTTATAAATTGTTACAATAAGAATTTTATAAAATATTAAATAATAGTTATCTATTATTTAATTTAGAGGTTTAGATAAGATTTTGAAAAGAAAATGAGAAAGATGATTTGAGAAAATAAACACCAATAAAAGCCCATGCTTGTGTAAGATGTCACCGGACCATTACTCTCCCCAAAAGCTAGCTCATGGAGGCGTATAGCGCGACCGCTTATATAGCCCAGCACCCTTTCGAGTCTCTCCGATGTGGGACTTTGACATTCTCCCCCAACTAATCTGCGAACGATCTCGCCGCGGGGCCCTCCAAAATCTAGCGTTCAGAGGGTCCACAAGAAACCAAAGATTAAGGGTTGACTCTGATACTGTTAAAAGCTAGCTGATGGATCGTGCAGATGGGATTTGACAAAGAACTGGAAAATGCTTTTGTTGCCATTATTGACACGCGCCAACAGCACCGCGAAAGTTCGTGAAGACACGAAAGATTTGATCTTACGTGCTAATTTGATTCAGCGTCCTAATTTAATATTACGAAAATTTAAAATTCTCATTTATCATTTCACAATTCTAAACGTTTTTTTCTGGATTTTACAAAAAATCATAACTAAAACACTAAAATCAACAGAAAAATTGCTGATTTGATTCCACAGTTCGGTCAGGTCCGTTGAGATGGCGGGAATCAAGACGATGGCGGCCAAATGGCTCCGGAATTGCCCAGGTCGCCGCCATGCACGGCATCAACGTCTCCCTCTTCGACACCGATCCTCAAGCCCTCACCAGAGCCACCTCCTCTATCTCTGCTCCCATCAACCTTATTGTTTCCAAAGGTCGTCTCTCCCATGTATGATAGTTCCCCTCTTAAACTTCTTGCTAAGAATCTAAAAGCATGTGAAGAATTATTTTCCTAGCTTCTGCTACTTTGTTGATCTTTCTAAGCAGCAACACTGAGTAGAAGCATATATTCCACTTTATGTTTTGCATGGTATCCTCAGAAATGGAATTGAGATCTAATTCATACTGCTTTCCTTCTGTTGTGTATTTTCGTCTTCTCATTTATCTTGAATACGTATTCACTTAACAGCCCTGATGCACCAAATAGATCAGATAAATATTCATGTTTCTGTGCCCCCGTTAAAAATACCAGTGGCTTTTTTTCTAGAGGTGGAAGAAATAAATTAATAGAGACAAGCATTCAAGAAGGAGAGGAAATAAATGGATAAAGACAAAAGACGCTGAAGACTTTATGCATTGCAATGTTTGTTGCTTGTATTTCTACTATAGATGAGTACATTGTATTTATAATATGAGAAAAGGATTCTAGAGGGTTTGACTAGGGTTGGCTATACAGTATGATTATGAGGCTTGGCCCTTGTCTGAATTGGAATTTGATACAATAATATCATTGGGCTTTCTTATTGTGTCAACACTTTTCTTAATTCAAGAGGCGACTGTTCTAAGTTGGAATTCTGTTGTCCAATGATCCAGCTGTGATTTTTTTTGACTCCCAGTTGGAATTCTGACAGGTACAGGGTTCTGATATCTTGGGACGTCTGAGGTATATCTCGAATATGGAAGACTTCCATTCTGCTGATCTTATCATTGAAGCTATCGTAGAATCAGAAGATGTAAAGAAATCTTTATTTGTTCAGCTAGATTAGATTGCGAAGAGTTCTGCCATTTTGGCGTCTAATACAAGTTCCATCTCAATCACACGTCTAGCATCGTCGACAAGCAGGCCACAGAAGGTTATTTTATAGGATGAATTTCATGTTTTGAGATTGAAGTTGTGTTTTCTTTACTAAAGATTTTGTTTTGGCAAAACGCTGCCACCAAAGTTTGTTACCTTACGACAGATAGTTCATGCCATTTGATTTACTATAATCTCATTAATAAGATATTAAAAGTAATTGATTTTATCCGTAGGTGATAGGAATGCATTTTATGAATCCGCCTCCTGTTATGAAACTGATTGAGATTGTGAGAGGTGCAGACACTTCAGATGAGACATTCTAGGCTAAAAAAAATTGTCTGAGAGGTTAGTTACTTACCATTCTCCACTGTGATAAGGGATGTAATTTTCCCCTGAATTCCCCTGCACTTGCTTGAAGATCTTGATTTCTCTGATTCTCTATTCTAATTTACCTTTATAACCTTAAGATTAACTTTCTAACCCCCCTCCTGCTTCTCTTCCCCACAAAGAAATGCAAAAACGAACACTTAAATGTTGTGTGTATGACCGCGATGTGGTAGGCTTACATTGGATTCACTTTGTAGCTGATACTTTCCCATTCTTAATAATAGTGGACATGGAATTGGCAGACATACCTACAGTAAATCTGAAGCGCATTATAACATGTCATGCTAAGGCATGCTTATCCTAACTAATATTATTTCCTAGAAATAAGATCTAGTAGTTCTTCTTGATCATCCAAAAGCTCTGCGTACCTGCTACTTATTTATATAGTTTCCTCTCTTTTTATACTTCTCTTCTTTGTTAAAGGCACTTTCTGGTCCTTCTTGTGTCAAAAATAGCTTGATAAGTAGATCACCACAGTTTTCTCTAATTTACTACTTCAAAACATGCAGGTTGGGTAAGACAGTAATAACCTCTCAGGATTATTCAGGCTTCATAGTGAATCGAATCCTTATGCCGATGATAAATGAAGCATTATTTGCTCTTTACACTGGCGTTGCAACTACGGAGGATATTGATACAGGAATGAAGCTGGGAACTAACCATCCAATGGGTCCTTTGGAGCTTGCAGATTTCATTGGATTGGATGTTTGCCTGTCAATAATGAGAGTTCTTCACGCCGGCCTTGGTGACAATAAATACGCACCCTGCCCTCTACTAGTTCAGTATGTTGATGCCGGCCGACTTGGAAGAAAAAGAGGCATTGGGGTATATGACTATCGTAAGGAGCCGAAGGTGAAGAAATCATCATCTCGACTCTAAGCTCTTCAGTTGGAAAATAAAACATACAAGCAGTTCATCTGGATTAGAGTCCTATGGCAACTTTGTGTCTGCTTGTGAGGCAGACGGCTGAAATTGGAGTTGAAATTATTTACTGAAACCGATGAGATTACAATGTACGAAAGGAAATCCTCACCAAAAATAATTATAGGAGATCTGGGCCGATGGTAATCAAAGTGTTGTAAAATGTTCACGTGTAAAACTTCTATGGCAAGAATGTAAGAAACTAACTGGATAGTAGGAAATTTATTTTCAATTCATCCCAAGCATCATTTTGGTGGAAGTTTCTGTCTTGTCCGAAAATGATGACACCATTGCTAATGGTGCAAGTAAGATTGCACTCGATGTGAAACCTCAAAGTTACAGGCTTAGCTTACAAGTTAATTGGAAGAGAGAGGATATATACGTATAACTATAACTGAACAGAGAAAGAAAGCTAGAATTTGGTGTTAAAAAATAAGTTTTGAAACTAGGGTCTTCGTACTTGTGATAGGAACTTTTGTCACTAGTCATCCTTGAGCAGCCCAATTTTGTTTTTTTTTTTGCCAACTTGAGCAGCCCAACTTCAACATAGCTAGACCTACCTACCGCACTTTAATCACTCTCTAGAAGTCACGTTACTCTGTAGACATCATAGTTGATAAGGATTGGATTAAGAGGAAAGCAAGTGTGTAGCATAAATAACCAAGAACTGAAAGTAGAAAAGAGGAAGACTGAGAGCTGAAGTTTTGCTTCGTCTGAGATTTGAGATCTGATCTGAGCAAGAGAGGCGATGAAGTTTTTGTTTCAGTTTCCCTGTTGCTCCTGCTTCTGCTTTTTGAAGCCCAAGATGGGAAAGTCCAAGGCCAAGGAAGTGAAGGAACAGAAGCAAGAAACCAAGGAAGAAAAAAAAGAGTAACAGTACTGATAATTGCAGAATCTTCTGTCTCTGATCGTTAGTCTCTCTTTCCCTTTCCCTTTCACTTCACCTGTCTTCTAAGCAAGCTCAAAATCTTGAAATATCCAGATACTAATTTCAACATGTACACTGCCTTGGTTTTATCTGCGGAGAATGGGAAATAATTTATACTGTTCTTGTCATGCTCATTTCCTTCTGCTATATTCTGTTGTGTGGATCTAAAACTTTTACCGAAAGTGTAACCTCACATGTTATATGAGCAGTACTGCAGCAAGTTCTGTATTGAGTCTGAAGCTTATTCCAATCTCCTTCCACATGTTAATACTTAATTTTCTCTGGAAAAGAATATTCATACAGGCTCTAGGAGTTGGCAAGTGATATTCTCAGTACAGAAACAGCAGCCTTTTAACTTTCAAAAGATAGCCAACAAAGAGCTAAAACCAAGATTTTCACAAGTCAATTTGTTTAATATACACCATACTTGAAGATCCGGAGTTGGTAGAGACAATGGAATTAGTTAGAAGATGCTTTTTGAATATCATTATTCCTAAATTTTAGGATGTATTTGAAATTTATCTTTTTAGATTTTATATTTAATTTCATATTTTTAGGATAGAATTTCAGAATGTAGCCTTTATAAATACTTTGTAATATTTAATTTCATATTTTTAGGATAGAATTTCAGAATGCAGCCTTTATAAATACTTTGTAACGATCATTCTGGAGATTAGAGATGAGATTTGAGTTTTCAGACTAAACCTTTCATTTTGCAAGTTGCTTTTTGAAAGATGATTCTCTCTAGGGTTTTTTATTGAACTAACCACTTATTAAGGCTTGATCAACCTTATGCCGTCTTCCAACACTTAGGGCTTTTGTTCTTCCGTGTTCAAAGGTTCAAGTGGATCGTTAACCCTTGATTAATTGTCTTGGGTGTGTATATTTCTGATTGACTGTGGGTTCATAGAATCTTTCCCTTTGGATTTGCATATTCTTGGTATCAAAGCTTTAGTTCTAAACTCAGGTTTTATTTTTCTGTTCATTCAGTTTTATTTTCGTTCATTTGTTTTTCATTTCTTATATCTGATCGTTTCTGTTCATCTTCAAATTTTCTACATTTGTTCGTCCACTTTTCTTTCATATCTTTCAACGTATAATAGTTTGTTTTCATATATTAGAGTCTCCTCTTTTAGTTTTGTTTTGGAGTCGTTTCAATCCGAAATTTCCACGTCAAGTTTCATTTATTTCAAAGATAACGTGTTTTTTGGAAATCCTAGATTGAGTTTGCTTGTTTTCAATCTTAGTGTGATTCTTGAACAATCTTAGTGTCGTTTTTAATTTTCTTGAACAATCTGTTGTCATTCTTGATTTTCTTGAATTCGTTCTTTACAGGTCCTTAAGAGGAATCTAAATACGAAGTGAGTGAATGAATTTAAATTCTATAAAATGAATTTTTAAAGTGACTGAATCCACTAACATTCCTTATTTATCTTTAGAATTGAGTTTCTCATTTAACTAAAGACAAGCAAAACACCTTGCTCTTGTCAACACTTCTAGCTACGCAATAGCATCTTATCTAGAAACCTAGAATTAATTGATTAATTAGAAATATTTCAATGTTTAGCTTATACTGTATATATATTAGATCTTCTTTACTTCTAATTAATTTTTAAAAACCTAGAGAACGAATTGGTTTCAAAAGAATAAGGAAAGCACACCCATCATACGATAAAGAAGTGCCATGTTGAGTTCCAGGTGTACAAATTTGATATAAATTTCATAATCTAGATAACAAAGTATCGGATGAAATCCTCATCCATGTGAACAAAACATGAATCAAGAGACCAAGAAGCTAAATCATATACATGAAGAGTGGAATATGAAATCAGAGACAATGAACTCCCATATTACAACGCCAAACTGAAAGCTGGTCTCATCAATCACGAAGGAAACAGGAAATTAGCTACTCATGGTTTGGTGAACAACGTCGCCAGGAGTTGAAGTTAGCAAACCCATGGCAACCATAGCAGAAGGAAATGGAGATGAATGGAAGAAGTGAGAGGGTACGATGGTCGAAGCTTTGAACGGAGGAGTTGACAGAGGAAGTCGGAGATGGAGGAAGGGAACACGATGAAGGAATCTAAGATGAGAGGGGTTGAGAGAGTAATGGAGTACGCCTGTTGATTTGTTCTTCTCCGTCAAAGGTTTGTGGAGTGTATATTAGAGCTTCCCTCTTCCTTTCTTTCCAAAGTGCAAGTTTTACACGTCTGGTCACTCGTGGTTTGTCAAATTCAGGTCCCTGGATGGCAATATCTTTTGGGTCCTTCACTGAATTTTCAGTAATTCAGGTCCTTAGTTATTATGTCCTTATCTAGGCAATATAAGCTCTAAGCCCATCTGCACATATAAAAATAAGCTCCTAGTCGACTATTCCAATTATAGGGTCTTCTAATATATTAATTAAATTCCCTAATTATATAAAATCAATCTCCAAATTGACCCAAATACCCTTATACACATCATAACTAATCAATCCAAATATGGGAGTCAAAATGCCATGTTTAGATACTAAATTATATGGAAATATATAGCATTATCACTGAACATAAGCAGGTTGAGCCTAGTTACATATATAAATATGTCATCCAATATAGTATAAGCTTTATATTATATATAGGGCTTATTGATTGGGTCGATTTGTACTGGGCTTGCATGCCGAACTGTAGCTCTTATAGTCCTCACAGAGCTTGCCAAATGGAATAAACTGAGTGCCTGAGGCACAGAATACAAGCAAGCCACTCCTTAAAAAAAAAAAATTAGAGAGGCGGATACAAGCGGGATCAAATATGCAATCTCCTACTTACAGCAGTGCTTTAATGCTACTAGATTATAAGGGCTTTTGCAGTCGCTTGAATTTGTACTTGGCAAACTTAGTAACCGATAAAATCCTAACCGGGAGCTTATCAGTAACACAAAACAAGGCAGAGTTTTGAGGATGATGCGTCTCACGGCTCCAGAAGCTTACTATTTATCAGAGTTCAATAGTCAAATAGTAGTTAACTTTATTATGGGAATCAAATTAAACAGAGAAAACTGGAGTTGTGTCTTGAAAATATGTCCATGAAGCACGAACAGAGCATCTAAAGTATTCTACTTCTCTTGTCAAAAGACTGGGATTGAGCAAGTATGTAGCCATACACCAGAAAAAATGGGTAAAATATCTCAGTTTGGAGTTATATATAGTTCTTTTTAATATGGACTTTTTATGAAAGGACAAGTATGGTAAACATTTATTATGGAGGAGGGAGGTGGGAAAAAAATCCAAGTGAATGGACATTAGAGAGAGAGATGGAGAAATTGGACCACTGATATATAAATCTCTTTACCACAGTGCAGGCCACATGCCCTAACCAAAACTAGCCATAGATGTGTCCCTGCTCGTAACCTACCTCTGGTTCCACCTTCAAATCTTCTCAATCTAAACACATATCTTAGACATCATGCAAGGAAAAGAATGTTTATATAGAATATCAAATAGTTTAAATAAGTGAAATTCTGTTGTGTATGGTTTTAGTGTTTGAAAATATGAAAACGCATTGAATTTATGTTGACCGCAATCTCACGTTCAAGTAAATGTTATGTATATTAATGTCGGCTGGTTAATTCTTAAGAAATAAACGTTATGTTGACAGCTTTCATAGCTTTCGACTTTGTGAACACAAAAACGATTGATTTTGAAAGGTAGGACATGTGTTTGATTTTGAACCTTAAAGCTGTCTCTCTCAGTCTCATGCACTAATCGTAAGCCGTGTTTTTTACTAACTACTGTTGCGGCATTAATTACAATCTCAGTACTTCTAGTTGTGTGTGGAGCTGCTGTCTCACAATCAAAGGAGCATAATGTTTTAATTTTTTTGTAATATTTTAAATCCAACAAATGAAGAACTTCTGTAAAAATTTACTAAAATTACGTTGTTGCCTGGACAAGAGAAGATATAGCAAGAGTCAGATTCCAATGAATATGTGTGTGTTTGAGAACTCTGTTAGGAGAATGGAGTTTACAGATTCCGAAACATTTTGTGGATTTCGAGATGGTTTTACGGATTTCAAGATGGTTTTTATGGATTTTGAGATAGTTTTTACAAATTTCGAGATGGTTTTTATCTTGACAAGCGTACCTGTTGAGGAAAATGACTTCCCAAACAGGCACTACATAAAGGGTAATTAACGGTTGAATATATAGTTAAAGGACTATTAAGTCGTCTCTTACAATGCAAGGGCATGTTTGTACGAAGGTGGAGAAGCACTTATGTAGTTGAGATAAATCTTTTATTTTGTGCGTTAGATAAATCAGTGGAGAAGTACTTTTACTATTTACGAGATAAATGTGTTAACGATATTATCTTGTTTTGCAGAAAAACACTGTTGAACGTGATTTTGGGGTGTTGAGAAGTTTTCCCAAACATACCCATTATATATTTATCTCCTACCGTAAATTATATTAAAGAATTAGTTTTCGTTGCTAATTATGGTATAAGATATATTTATATTATGCTGTCTCCAAATAAAGAGAGAAAAAAATGAGGGGAGCAACAGTCCCACCAAGTTGCTATGTGTCACGGGCTTAACGATTTACTTGATGGAAGCTTCGTGCGGCCTAGTAAGACTCGTGTAAACCCTCACTTCAGAACTTGCTATTAAGCTTACAAGTCTAAGACTTAGCTCCTGAGAACTAAGGAAAGACTTAAAGAGAACTTGAGAGATGGAACTTTGGAGAATGCTTGTGTATTGCTCACAATTGCTTGATGGTTACAAATGAGGAGGGGTGAGGTATTTATAGGCAAACTCCCACCTCCTTACTATTCCCACCTCCTTAATGGACGGTGGAGATCGATTCAATCCGACGGTCATTATCGACCTTCTAGAATCCTCTCCTAAAATATCTAGATATTTATGCTAGACATTTACACATGTGAAAAATGTGAAGAGAACTCTAGAATACCCTAGTATGTACAAGTGTTCCCAAGAGAAATCTAGAGAATTCTAAGGTTCTCCAGAATAGACCGTGATATATGGTATGAAGCTCTTGTCCAATCAGCATTACGACCACCACTAATTTGTCAACACTTGTGCACTATTGAGCTCCACACGTCGTAGCCTCGCATTTTACTCGCTCTCTCTTCAGACCCATGCAACGGCTAATCCTTGTCCTTTCGCCTCATTATTTCCTCTCTATATCTCTCTCCTCTCCTTCCTCCTCCCTCCCTCTCAGCTGCTTCTTTTACCTCCACCTTCCGATCATGGAGTCTCGCACGCCTCTTTTCTCCCTCCTCCTTCTTCTCAGCCTTCTCTCTCTCTCCCATGCTCGTACCTTCTACGTCGGCAACAAAGATGGTTGGGTCCTCAACCCCTCTGAGAGTTACGCTCAATGGTCTTCTCGAAACAGATTTCAGGTCAATGACGT
>JANTPZ010099125.1:0-11648 GCA_025593235.1 Vachellia pachyceras
AAGCCTGTGAATTTTATTGTGCCTGATGAACTCTCTAGCATATCCCCTTCTGTGAATTATTACAGAAAAGTTGGCTTCAATAAGAAAAGTAATAGAAGGACTGCTACGAGTTACAGACTTCGCAAGAAATCCAACGCTGTAAAGGGCCAATGGACCATAGAAGAAGATAGGTACATTACACACACACACAAACTCACTATAAGTTTTCAATAATGATCTGTCATTGAAAGCAAGCTTTTGTTAATTATATATATTATTTGTTACCTTATAATGAGTTATTTGATTATATTCTTCTTTGTCCAAGTTTTGATTCTGCAAATATACATATATATATATATTGGGGTGAAAACAGGTTGTTGATTCAATTGGTGGAACAATATGGAGTGAGAAAGTGGTCTCATATTGCTCAGGTGTTGCCAGGAAGAATAGGCAAACAGTGCAGAGAGAGATGGCATAATCATCTAAGACCTGACATAAAGGTTGCATTCTTAAAAAATTACTGTGTCAGTAATTCTGATATATATACTTCCTCACTCAGATCTATAACATGCTTAGACCTATTATAAGAAAATTAAATCAAATAACTTACAGAACAGTCAACACATGGGTATACGAATTCTTTGATCATAACCTGATTTCTCTCTTCAACTGCACAATTTATACGAGATCAAACAAGTTCCTTTTTCTTCTGATTCAATATTCATATTCACAGTTAACTATTGTATATATCTGTTTTGTGTATTTGGACTTTATGATGTGATTTGCAGAAGGATACATGGACAGAAGAAGAAGACAAGATACTGATAGAAGCTCATGGAGAGATAGGAAACAAATGGGCAGAGATAGCCAAGAGATTGCCTGGAAGAACAGAAAACTCCATAAAGAACCATTGGAATGCCACAAAGAGAAGACAATACTCAAAGAGAAAATGTCGCTCAAAGAACCCAAAACCCTCTCTTCTAGAAGAATATATCAAAAGCTTGAACTTAGACCAAAACCCACCATTAGACTATCGCAAAAGATCGTCGTCGTCTTCTTCTTCTTCTTCTGCTGCTGCTGCTGCTGTTAATAATAACACTACCACATTCAGAAGCAAAACTGAAGCATCTAACTCTCATCAGTTAATAATGCGTGCTTCACATGAAGATCCATTAATGGTGCCGAATTATGGGTTTGAGGAGGCTCAAGAGTTTTGCTTTGATGAGAACTTGCTTCGAGAAGGCGATGGTGGTGATAGTGATGATCTGGGTCGCGACAAGTTTGAAGCAAAAATGGCAACAATGGTGGAGTTTGAAGAGAAGGAGCTGGATTTGGTGGAGATGATGACTCAGGTCAACCAAGCTATTATTGATATGTAACGTAAACCCTCCATTGACCTAATCTAATCTGCACGTACGTAGTACTGTAGCATTCTAACTCGATGCTGTGCGTTTAATACTTGTTCGTTTGAAACTTTGCCTCACTATTTATATACGTTTCATTATTGTTGGAGCAAGTTCAGATACATACTGAGGGATAATGGGTTCTCATTTATCATTAATTCCACATCTACACACACATATGAGTAAATTATTATATACAAGCTTATTGAACTTTTGATTAAATTATATCCGTTTCGCTCTTTTTTTTATTTCTTGGATTTTATTAATATATCAAACCTATACTAACGATCTATTTTTCTTACGATATATGAAAGTTACAAGGGTTGTTTTTCTTTTCATTTTGGCAATGTTTTAATGACAATATACGTACGGCCCATATATATTATACACAAAAGTCAGCTTAAAATAAAAGGGAGATGCATCTAATTTTAATAAAATTTGAGAGAATATATATGGGTGTTTATTCTTTATTTTTGGGAAAAATTATATAATTTTGAAAATAGAAGGAAGAACTGTAATTTGAATAAAATCCATATAAGGCCATGTGATCTAATTTTTTAAAGAAAATATTTATTAGATTATTTCAGAAAATCTAGAAAACTTTTGTTTAATTTTCTTTACATGCCATGTATGAACACGTGCATTCCAAATTTCAGTAAATCTTAACATCATTTAGACTCAAGTTTGTGAGTGTGTGTGAAATAGACGCTAAAGTCTAACATCTTTAAACCTGGGTGCCACAATGTATATGATTCTAGTAATGTGCTTATGTATGAGTCATATATGTTATGTTTCTAATAATCACTTTATTTATAGCTCAATAAATATGGCTGGGTTAACGGATATTCATTTGTGTTGTAAGGGTGGGGGGGGGGTGGCCGTCATGTGCATGTTTGGAAAAACTTTTTTTCAACGGTGTACGTAAGTCAAGACAAAAGCATTTTGAAATATGTAAAATCATTTATGTTTCTAATTGATAATTTTATTATTAAGAAGATGCATTTGTTTGACAGCACAATATCTCAACCCGTTAAGAAGTTTTATCAAATTTTTAAGAGTTATTTTGAAATTTCTTATTCTTATTGAAAACATTAGACTCCTAATTGATTTTGCCAAACAAACCTTTATTTATTTGAAATAGACTTTAAAAAACAAGTAAAGACACTGTAATAAAGAGAAAGTTCACCCATGTTGTAATGTAGTGGTAAAAGCTCTTATATAAGTAGGAATTTGCGTATTTTTACAAATACAAGGCATGTCACAAGCTAAACTCTGTGATCAACTCCAATTATAGCTTTTAACTTATTTTGCTTCCCATAATCAAACAAATAGCTGGTCCCTTGGGGAAAAGGTGGAAGAGAATTTAATCCAAAATTAAAATCATTTGAAGATTGTCATTCTATAGAAGAAAATTCAAGATAGAGTTATACCAGTACATGAAAATGCTCTCAAGTCTCAATCTCCTCAAGATAAGATGTAGAAGACACAACATGGTGTGGTATCTACAGGTAGATGTGTGAATGACATCACTACAATTTGATGGACCAAATTATAGAGACAGTGGGAAGATAGTGTGCATTCCACAAACTTTTTGTGTTTTCTTATCCTTCTTTCTTTATATGGGTCCTCTCTTCAATCTTCACTCCTCCTACACAATCTTTTCCAGTTTCCACAATTCACAAAATAAGCTATACCAATAACATCATCATGCACTGTCAGACACCATTCACTATGATATTTACAAATCATTAAACAAATACATCTCTGCTTTGTTCTGGTAAAAAAAGAGGAGGCTTCAATTCATTAGTAAATTGGGGTCCCAGTTTTCCTAGTGTTTTGGTCTTTTACCAAAAGGGATAAAGCATCATATGATCAGAGTGCTTATGCCTTATGGATACTTTAAGGTAAATGTATTAGTGATTGATGTCACCTCCAGCCACTAAGGCAAGGCGTGCCAACAAAGTCATTATTCAAAGAATAAGTATTTACCTAAATTCTGTTAGATGTCTTCTATCAAATTTTCCAATACAAAAAAAAAATCTCCAGAATTTGTTTTTTAAAGATCCCCTGTCTTGTGATATTGACTCATCAAGTTATTATTTTTCCATTCATTATAACAGATAGCTTGATGCCAAACATTTAAAATCCCGAACAAAATTTTGTCGGCATTGAAAGGACCAAGTACAAGGCTTTGAAAGGACTGCTTAGTGACTCGGTGCTTATCAGGTAAGATGGCTCGCCTTAAGACAGTGGTTTAGAACTACTTTTGAAAAAGCTAAACATACGATGTTTTTTTATACAACGAGATAATCTCCTTCATATATTTACTTTGTAAATAGTAAAAGTACTTCTCCACCGTGTTCTTTACCCAGCAGCAGTAGAGGACGCTGAGGATGACTTCACTTTCAAGCTTGTACTTTTGGTTCGTCAAGGTCTTTACGTTCCTCATCCTGGACAGCTAAAGCAAAAGCATAATGGCTTTGAACACCTTCACTGCTACCGACTTGAAATCACTTACTCCTAAGCAGCTTTACAATATATGTACAGATAATTTGAGTGGTGAAAAGCCATTTCAAAGTTACCCCCATTTTCCTTTTTCAAGTAAGCAGTCAAAGGAAAGGGGGATGCGTAATGGAATTTATGCACCAAAAGATACTATCATCATCCAAGTTTTCCACGAAAATAATGAAAAGTAAAGGAAAAGGTGAATCATTTGAAAGCTTGAGGTTCTGTTGAAGTCCTTCGCGTATTTGACTATGATCCATCAAAAAATGAATCTGGCACTAAACATTTATACGCGACTTCACTTCGCCAGACAGTGATATCAAAGCATATCAACTCTGTTTCTATATCACCTTCTTGCATTGTAAGGAACATAAAATTTGACCAAAGATAGATCAAATATCATGTTTCCATCAACATGAAAATATCCCTGCCCATTTTACATTAAAAAGGAACAATGCAGTCAAACAACAAACTACAGTAAAGCTTCACAACCAAGAAGAGAAATAGACATGTAGAATATTGCCTTTCGTTACAGGTATAAAGCACATGGCCTCAGGAGCACTACTTACAACTATTCTCTTTAGTCTTAAATTTTAGTTTGAAGATGAATCTTTAGCATCTTGTCTAGGAATCGATGACCCTGGACTAGGAGTTTGCTTTAGCAGGATCTCTTTTTTGGCTGATCCTCGGCTGCTTTCCCCTCTCAATTCGGTTACCCAAGGGCTGTGCATCCTTCGCACTAGCTGCGGACTATTGGCAGGTCTTATATCACCAAATGAAGTTGGTGTCGAACTACTTGTTTTTGGGCTGTGGATGCCACGAATCTCCCCACGGCTCCTGGTAATAATTTCATCAAGAATTTCCCCACCACTAATGTTGACAGTTGTTGCTTGAGTTTGACTACTTGGTTCCTGTCAGATATCAAAACATAAACCTAAAAGCTTTTGACAGAGACATGATATAAAACTAGGTGGTCTACTGTCATTCTATAATGATCAGAGAAATTATAGTCTGAATAAACACGATCTACTTACTTCAAATGCCATGTTGAAAGCAACAGCAGGGGCTTCCTCGTAGGCTGCAGCATCCAACTCTTGAAGATGTACTCCTTTAAAAAACTTGGGAAGGATATATTGGCGAGCTGGGACGAGAAGCATGATTAACAACGGGAAAAGGACCCCAGCAATTGGTATCCAAGTTATACCAAAGCATGCAAGCAAATAAGCCGTTTGTAACAATGTAAACATGGAAACTGTTTTGAAGGGCACAGTCTCAATAAAAGTTGCATGCATTCTCTCCAGCACCCTAGTAAAACAAGTAAAAGATAAGAGTCACTATCACCTTTGCCTTCTTTAGTAGGAATTGATCGTATGAATACAAACATAGATACAAATATTCATGGGTGCGCGCGCGTGTGTTTGCATGGATCTATGATTTATTCTGCATGCATGCATGCACTCCTTCCATCAGCTATCACTCACAGATATCGATAAAGAAACAACAGAGGAAAATGCATGTTCATTGTGCACCAAAACTAGGAGTTTGATGTGGGAGTCTAGATCAGTGGCAATGAAAATAATCATTTGCGAGTATTACATACTTGTATCTTCGATTTGGAGCAGTTAACAGAAACAATATTCTTTCCCAAAACTGATTTCCTGGCAGACTCTCTATAGCCATGAAAGCAAAGTAGCCCCATAAGACTGAAGTTGGTATCTTCTTCAGAACAGGCATAGCAGCAACACAACCACCAACCATCAATGCCTGCAGCAGATTGCTGAGGCGCTGTTCTTTAACTTCAACAGGCAAAAGATCATCAACATCCTTTTCCACATCAAACACAATTTCATCAACAGGTGCATCAACGTATCCTTGACTAGAAGCAAGTTGGATGGTGGACTCCTTCAGCTCTTTTAGCGTCTGCTTGGAAAGCAGAACACTGGTTAAGAGAGAATATCACAAGCTCAGAATCGACGTGAATTAATGCAACTACTTTTACCAGTGCAGATGGCATTTGATGGACCAGTGGAGTGTGCATTTCATCATATGCGGCTTGCATATTCTGGTACAGCTGGCTGAGGCTCATATTTTTCCGCATACTTTGTTGTGCAGTTGATTTAAGCTTCCTCCTCAGAAGCTATTTCCAACAAAAAATAAAATCAATCTGGGATATATGTCTAGTCAAGCCATAAGCAAAGAGTGGCAAAATGGATGGTATATACTCTACAGTGAAGCAAGTGACACGAAGACAAATGAATAAGATGCCTTTTTGTTATAGAATGAAGACAGTTGAAACAGATAGGATGGGTAAGAATGTTGAATGTGAATTCATACTAACAGCATACGAAATCCAAGAAGGTGCAAAGTAAGAACAATAAGCAAAGGAAAAAATCATCATTCAATAATAAAACCTGATTTGAACTACATGCTTGAATAAATGTAAAAGATGTTTTAACTCTGTTTAATTTGATGAAAGATTTACGTACAAAGGTTAGTGAAGATGATATTACCTGATGTTTTAGAGTAGCTAAGCTTTTTGTATGCATTGGAGATTGTGGAATGACCCCATTGGAAGGAGGGATTCCAATAAGCCCACACAATAAAGTCTGGCAAGGAATATGAAAGAGTCGACAACAAATCATTAATTTGTTACATGTAACATAGAGGATATTCTTTGCTGTCAACTGGAATTGCAATAACATTTATTATTTCAATTAAATGACTGACCAAAAAGCCCAAAAGAAGAAGGTCATAATGATAGGAAGAAGGTTTTCTTAGATTGAACTCCTTCTGCTGTGCAAGTTGTGACGCAACACTGTGATCGAAGTAGTAAAGTACAGCAATCATAGTTGCTGGTATAAATGCTCCTATAATATACACGGCAGGCACATCCAACATTTCCTGCACAACGGAACAAGCCACTTTTGAGAGGAGAAGCTAGAATGTGGTTTTCCATATAGTTGAAGTATTCATTGCATTCAAAGAGAACTGCATACACTTCAAATTTCAAACTCACCTTGATAACTGTCCAATTTGAGTATGCCCCAGGAGACCATGGATTTGGACTGAAGAGTCGCCTAGGGACACCCTTTGGGACCTCATTGACTGGTATGTAAGATATACCAGTCCAAACTAGCACCAATAGTGGGACTCCATAGTCAGCTATAAATCCCCTAAGCCAACCTATATGACAGCATTTAACAGGAAGGGAAAGTTAAAAATAATAAACTATTATGCTGCAGAAACAAGTTAACAAAATGCATAGAGGACGCAGACCACAGATTCACTTCCACAGGACTTGAATGTGGTTAATTTTATGTCATATTAAACTTGTGGCCTACCTTATTAAGTAAAACAAGTTCCTCTCGAGCTTGTTAAATAAGAATAAGAATAACCGGTACCTGTCCCATAGCGCCAGGTTCTAGCTTTACGACTTTGCAATGCTGTAAAAATAAGGCCAAATGACAAAACCAAAGCAAACATTCCATTGCCAAACAGCCAAGACGGTTCAAGTGCGATCGAACTGGTACTTTCTCTCTGGCTCTTGGGTACACCAAACTCTTCCACAACTCCCTTTAAGATGGAGATTATAAAAATTAGAAACTCTGCCACGATTGGTATTTCATTTGAATGAAAAAACTAGAAACTGGCTTCCATCGAAAACCATGTCAATTGCTTGTGGATACCTGTTACTGTTTGCAAGTTGAATATCAAACTCAGACTACTCAACAACAATAATTTTTTGGTTGATGTTCTCTAGAAGAATTACAGCAATCATTGTTTCATTAAGAATCTACCACTTGATATGGATGAGCACAAGCATTCTCACCCTTATGGCCTGCTGCATAAAGAGCATTGCAATGAGCATACCAAATAACTCCCCAGCAATACGTGTGAATCTGTTGATTATGGAGCATGCGCCAAGAACAGCCAACAAAAAGAGCAGCAAGGCTGTCCAAGCACACACCCTAAAATCAGCGAATTGAAGAGAGTTACATCAGTTCCCTATTAATTTCATTTAAATGATACATAATAACCATCAGATAACCACAAAAGAGTCCAAAAATACCATCCAGTCCAAGGAAGGAAGAGTTTGTGACCCAAATCCTTTCGATCCTTTGCAAAATTATACATGAAGGTATACATTAGAACTGTGGGCTCAGCTACACCAAGAATGAGGAGTGGTTGCCCTCCAAGGATTGAATGGATAACACCACAGAGTGCTGTTGATGCAAGAGTCTGCACTGCAGTCAGAGTTCCATCTGTAGAATATAATTCAATAAAGCATTTTTAGAGAATGAACATCAAATATGAACAAAGAATTGTCACTCTGAAGATGAACCTTGTACCTGTATTTCTATCCAGTTGCTCTCCAAAAGAAATAACTGGAATTGCTGAAGCGAAAAATATGTATGTGGTTGGGGCAAGAATCCTGATTGTTACAAGATACGAATTAAGAACTTCAACAAAACTTTTCCCTTGGTGATCCATAAGCAAATATGAATCTGTATCTCTGGGAAATATCAAAATATGCAAGAACACATCATCTATACAATTGTGCAGAATAAGAAAATCACAAACCTGACACCAGCTCGGAACCCACTTGTCCAATCTTCTTTGTAACATACAATTCTTCCTTTGAGGTCATTCTTGATCCCTTCAAAGGGAACAAATGTTTCTTCCATACGTTGGGGTATAACAAGTATGAATAAAAATCCTTAAGTTTTGATTTGAAATAAGTGAGTGGACTCCAGAGGCAAAATAGTGATTAGAGTTGCATAGATAAAAATATCTAGAAAACTAAGGGCAGGGAGACGTGAATCCTATTGATCATCCGAAGGTTCGAAACAGGAAACTGGAAAAAAGTCGTGTTCATTTGTTAATTGTCCTAGTCCATAAGGTCCTTGAAGTGAAAAATGAATAAAAGAATCCAAATGAAGAATTTACATGTTGGAGAGCTAATCAGAGGAATATTTTGATATATTGTTATCAAGGACCAAAGAATAGGTTAGACAAAGAATTAACACTACTTGGATTGCATATTCAGAATTTCAGATGACCATAGAAGTTAACGAGATGAACATGTGCTCTCCATTAGATAAAACGAAGACTACCGATGAAACATGACAGAGCCTAGATCCAGAGCCTCCCCTTTCTCAAGAAAACCAGATAGGCCTTCCATTAATCACCAAGGCAGAACAATACGTGTACCAATAGTAGCAAAGAAGCAGTAGTCCAGTTACATGATACACTTTACTCACAAAAACCGAAGCTAATCGAATTCAATCGCTAAAGCTGTAACTTCGGAGGGAAAGCAGACCAAATTAACGAGAAGACATGGTAGCAACCTGCATTTGGTTATACTACATCCACTTCCGGAGAATGAGCATTAGCGGATGAAATATGACGAAGCAGGACCCATAGGAAGAAATAGCAAGATTAACGAGATTCCATGACTTAAAAAAAACTCTGATAGGAATGATTCAGAAGACTTTTGCTGAAGCAGGCATTAATCAAACATAGGAGAGTTACATCATTCGGCAGGGAGCGTTGAAGGAAGGAAGGAAATGAAGGGATTGGAGCAGTGAAGTAAAGATGAAGAGAGATTGCAGTTACATTAAAATGAGCAACAGCAGAAGATAAGTACTATGGCAGGCAATATTCAGAAATCAGAAACGGCTACTAGGGCGAGGGAAGAAGGAAGGATTTGGGAAGCAACAAACAATGAACAGAGCCAGAGAAACCGAGAGATCTTCCTCAGCGTAGAATGGTGAAATGATAGGATTATATATCGTGAAAATGACAATGGGAAGGCTGATCCTATATATAGATGGGGTCTCCGAGTGGCCGCTGGACCATATGAGATTGAGCGCGAGAGACTCCCCAGAGACCATGCGACTGCAGTAAAAGATGCAAAACAAGACCCAGAAAAAATGTTCATGGTAAAAAAAATGGTCAATTTTAATTTTCCTGCGTGTCTAGGAAGCTTTTTCCATTTAAAGTCAAAACAAACAGATTTTGAGATTAGTAAAAATTACCTGTCCGTAAATCATCTCGAACCTTAAACTCCTTTCCCTTCCCGGATTTCTAAACGCAAGTGTGCATATTTTGGAAAAAAAATTTCCAACAGTGCAACAAACTAAAACAAAACGTATTTTAAAATTTATAAAATTATTTTAATATCTGTAAAATTATTTTAGAAACCGTAAATTTGATTCTGCCAACCGATTTTTAAACAAGAACACTGTAACGAATGTTAGGAATATTCAGCAGAACCCAGCACATGTCCAGCTGCATCGAGGAACACAGACGAATACTGTCTACGTCAGCCCTCATTTCCATTTGTACAAAAAATACAGATTCACCTAAATCCATGCTCCATTCGCCTCTCCCCTGAATATGGTAAGTAATTTTCTTTTGAGCCGAGTTTAAATAATTTAGGGTTAATAACTTAATATAATATTGAATCCATTCAATTCATCTTCATTTTAATTTTAATTTATAAAGTCTTATTTTATTTAAAACTAATTTTTAATCTGTTAAAAATATGGATAATTTTATCTCTTAACAAATCGGAACCATTAATTTTAAATTTAAATAACTAAAATCAAAATGGAAGTGAATTTAAATAACATATATCTTAACCCAATAAAATACAAATTAATCTGGAGGATTTTTATTACATTTCAACTGAGAAGTTTAGATAAATTGTTTTGAGTTTCATTAAAAAAACAAAAGATTGAAAAATAGGGTTTCTTTGGGATGATTCCAGCTTTTTCAAAAGGGCAATCGTATCATATATTTGATATCTCTAAATTCGATACTTTTATTAAAAAAAATTATTCGATTCGATGATTAATCTCGAGGGCTTTAGTTTTTCACAGTACTGTACATGATTAATCGAATTACAGAAGATCATCATCGGTATATAAAGTATAAATTTCAACAAATTAACTACACTGTTCACATAAACAGTGACCAGTGCAAAAAAAATGTTATTTATACTACTCTATATGTGCAACAAAACTATCTGATCTGCCTACATATGATGATTTTCGTATTATTATTTATTGATGGATATTTTAATCAAAGTAAGATAAATATGATATTAATGAAAATAAGATAAATATATACTGCTCATGGATTTACGATATTACTCAGTGAAATACATATGATGATGTATCGTTTCAATCTACGCATGCACTACGTACCCATATTTAATTTAATTGGTAATTTTTACTATACACTATATTTTATGTTATGATCAGACGCAGCAGCGGAGCCACGTTACGCTCAGGGTGGGCAAATGCCCCCACTGAAAATTTTAAATTATATATAAATAATTATTAGATTTTTATTATGCACCCATTGATATTTAAGATTTGAACCCACCACTCAAATTATCTATATTAGTAAGCTTGTTATCATTTGCTTGAAAATAAAAAAAAGTTGCCCAATTGCTTTAAGATCCTGGCTCCGCCACTAATCAGACGTATAGCATAATTGAACGTGCTTTGTTAGGTGCATTTGGTGAGCCTTTTAATTTATAACCAAAATTTAAAATGAACAATTTAAAGTTGTGATTGAAACAATGGTATGGTAATGCATGTTACAGTTACTAGAAACAGTGTGTTTAAAGTTAGTCTGTAGACTTGAAGCATTGAACATGTGTGACACCGCTCTGTTTTCTATTTAGATCAATATGTTCCAATGAACAAAAATATTAAAATTCATTAATTTTGTTGAGAATTTTAAAAAAAA
>JANTPZ010099140.1:0-10445 GCA_025593235.1 Vachellia pachyceras
GGAGATGTCGTAGAGGAATATATGGATAGAGAAAATAGGGAAACATATATTTTCCATTATTTGCATAATAAGAGAACATAAAAGAGAAAATGAAGTGGAAAAATAGAAGAGATTTTAGGGGTAAAAACGCATGCTTTATTCCAACATTACTCTAAAGAATAAGGTCCAAATCTTTTCTATATCAGTATTGTCATTGCTACTGCAATCATATAATCAAATAAAATAAAATAAAAACATATTTTCTATTGTTATTTCATACCAGAAAAATGCCATTCAGCAATGGAAAAATCAATCGCTAAATGACTATTAGCGACTCTCGTTTTAACGACGGAAAATAGCCATTTAGCGATGGATTTTCCGTCACTAAATGGCATTTTTTTAGTAGTGATTTTCCTTTCATATTTTATTATTATATTTTCTTTGTTCCCATTTTTTCTTGTCATCGAAACAAAAACAATAAAGCGGTCTTGCTTTTGCAATCTCTAGACTCGATGGGAGAAGTAATCATATAATGGCATCAAACAAATACGTACTTCATAAAGGCTCATCATATGTGTGATTTCTTCAATGTAAATATTTTATCTGTTTTTTTATGACTCCTACAAAAGAAATATTTATATATTTTTTGGAGTATCACATCATTTGTGTTATCTCCAATAAAAATGTTTTAATTATCTTTCATTATAGAAATACTTACATACTTTAAAAGTATTATCTTATTCATACTCACTCTGATAAAAATATTTCAATTATTTTTTGTGGATGTACATCCCATAATTTGTTCTTTATTATTTCTTTCTTTGTAACTCATTATAATAGATATTTGTAGGACTATGAGAAAAAACAGTTTGAATTTTCATTGGACAGAGTACGGATGATATGTCACTCCGAGATTGTTTCAGTATTTTGCCTTTTCTTGTAGATCCCTTAAGAGAAATATTTCCGTCACATCATTTATACTATTTCCAATAAAAATATTTAAATTAACCTTTTTTGTGAACATCATATCCCATAAATTTTTCTTCATCATTTCTTCTTTTTTTCGGTGAACATCAGGCAATTGGGCCTATGACCCTCAGAACCCCCTGGTATCCGGCGCCTTTTCCTGAGTCCTAAACTTCTTTCAACTGGACTAGGTAACCTAGGGCAGCTGACTAATCCGGAGTGAGGATTTCGCGTGGCGCTCCCCTTTAAGGTACTTTGCACCAAGGGCGGGTATCGTCTACCCTTCGAACACGGCTCCAAGAATCGAACTCTTGTTCGCTTGGAGAGTGACAACTGCACTGATCACTGCACTCCAATGCTCAGTGGTTTTTCTTCATCATTTCTCTCTCTTCATATCCCATCATTTTTTTATCTTCTTCTTTAGTGAGCAATTATGATCATTTTTGTTGTTGATGAGTCTTGAGGCTTCAATAGAATAACTAATGGCAATATCATCCAATGTCAAATGATAGAATTTACATACAAAAAAATGATCGAATTTTGCTTAATAAAATTTTGGGAATTTTTTCAGGTTCAAAAAGAGAAGAAGAATGGGAATTTGGTATTTAAAAAACGATATAAATCAATATTTTAAAGTGTTATATAGAGATATTAGCAACAAACCCAAGTTTTTAATTATTTGAAATATTTAAAAAGTGTGCTTTTTAATCCATTATTTTGAAAACTGTTGATTTTATTTAATAGGAAATATTAACTCAAAAAATTTAAACTGTGATTATATAATTAAATGATAATAAAATATTATTAAATTTTAAAATATAAAATAAAAGGGACGCAATATATGCTTTAACCAAATACATCCAAATGTTCGTTATGTTATGTATTTATGTGTGTAATATATTATGTTCAACAAATATTGGTTTATTTAATGTGCTAATTAATGTGAATAGATAATAATTATTACAATATATTAAATTGAATAAATACAATAATCCTTTATATAAAAATATAATACACATATCATCAGTATTATATCGATTACGTCGGTGAATGAATATCAAGCTACAATAATTTTAATACAAATTGAGAATACCCACAAGACAAACATATTTGTGCCTGTTTGGGAAGCCATTTTCCCAAACGGTGCACGTAAGCCGAGACAAAACCATCTCGAAATCTGTAAAAATCATCTCGAAATTCATAAAAACCATCTTGAAATCCGTAAAACCATCTCGAAATTCCCAAAATGCCTCAAAATCTGCAAAATCCATTTTTCCCAACGGAGTTCCCAAACAAGCACTTTATCTTACCCATTTAATTAACAATTAATAAATGCTTTATTTTTTATTCATCAATAATTATTAGGTGAACAATTATTTAGGATCCTTATGCCCATGTCGTTATCATTAATTATTTATAAATCATTATTTATTTTCATCTAGTTGGGGCATTTAATTAACTTATGTTATTCCTTTGTAAGCCAAACACTATATAGGGTCCGTTTGAAAAAGCGGTGTAGAAGTGATTTTACCATTTACGAGGTAAATGTGTGAAGGAGATTATCTCGTTTTGCGAAAAAACACTGTTGAACGTATTTTTTGGGTGTTCAAAAGCTTTGCCAAACACCCCGACAGTGTCATTTCCTTTCATTATCATTTTCAAGAATTAATATTATAATGCCTCCAATTCTTAATATAAGATTTTATTTCAAAGTGTGTATTACTTTTTTTTATGTTATCTCTTCATTCATAAATGATAGATTAATTTTGCAATTTTATACTATAAAATTCATCTTATATTTAATTCTAGAGGTAGTATTATATAATAACACTACTTATCTTCTCAAAGGTTGTAGTGTCATTAATTTCCCAAGATTATTCTACCATTTATAAATGGAGGGATAACATAAAAAAAAACCAACACATAAAAAAGGGGGAAAACCTAAAAAATTATTGAATTATTTATAGTCCAATGAAATATTTTTAATAAGAACTCAAGTCATTCAGCTATATGTAGCTCTTATTCAGTTATGTGCAATATATTTTTAATTATATGTAAATGTTTTACGTTTTATACATAAAAGAAGACTTGTGCCACTTGTTTTAAGCTATGTGCAATATATCAACTATAGCATAAGTCTCTCGTTTTGGCTCTCAAACGTAAGACAGTTACACATAACTAAAGAAAAGGTAATAAATATTTTAATGGAAAAATTTTCAGCATTTTTTCAACGTAAAATTATAATATATGAACCCATATATATACAATAAACATATATTATTTGTCACTCTCCCTCTTAATTTGGTTATCCAGCATAATGAAGCACTTGTGTAAGGCATTTTTTGGATAATGTATTGATTGATTATTAGTATAATTTTTTATTTCTCAATATTAAATGAAGAGTCCACTTAATCAAGTGGTGAAATATTCAACTTATCTATATATTTACAAAAACTTTAGAAATTAAAGTGATTATTTTTTCCTTATATGTTTATTCTAGCAAGATAAAATTTAGAGTAAAATATATTAATATCCTTTCTATTCATTTTAATTATAAAAAGCTCCTTTTAATTTTCAGAACCAACCCAGTAATTAAGCTTGTGGTGATTTGTGAGCTAAGTTATAAAAAACCTTTCGATCCATAAAAGAAACATAAAAACACGGTCAGATTTAAGCATTAAATATGGATATATTTTTACAAGAGATTTAAATTTTAATCCACCACTTTGTGAATGGTTAACCCTTTCAACTAGATACAACGCAAATCATATAGCTAAATCTAATATGCATTTGAAAGTGCCCAGTATGCTCGTTTGATAACGCGGTAGAGAGGTACATTTAAGTAAATCGAGGTAAATATGTGAATGAGATTATCTCGTTTTGCGGAAAAATATTGTTGAACGTACTTTTAGATGAGAGTTAAGTGTTTCCAAACAAACCCATTAACTCAAATAAGATTGTGTTCAATTAAAAGATATATGTGATTTAGCAAAAAAAAAATGCATTTCAAAGCACACTAATGGGTGAGTAGCACAAGAAAATTTTATTCTCTTAGGGCCCGTTTGGTTCGACGCAAATCTGCAGATGGAAAAGGAAAATCTTGATTTTCCATCGGCGACGGTCGTTTGGTTCGACCAAGGCGAGGGAATATGGTTTCCAGTGGGAAGTGTACGCTTAGAAGCAAAAGATGATTTAACCCTAACTTAAACATAAACTCACAGCAAATCTGCCGACGACGACGGAGAAAAGAGGAACGAAGATGAAATCGTCACTAGAGAAGAGAAAACGATGGCCTTGATCTTCAGGCCTTCATCGGCGACGGAAAAAAGGAATAGAGGACGACGACGAATACAATGGAGAAGACGGACGCACCCCAACGACGCCGGAGAAGACGAGATATGAGGTGAAATTTTTCACCTCATCCTCAGCCCATTCGAATGAGGTGAGAATGAGGTGAATAGTTCACCTCATCGTATAATAATTAATAATATATATAATTAATAAATATATATTAAATAAATATATAAATATATAATTAATAAATATAATATAATTAAATATTAAAGAATAAATATAAATAAGTTAAATTTGTATAAATACTTATATTTATAAAAACATTTTACATTTGTTATTAAGGGCAGTATAGTCATTACATACAATTTTTCTACTCTCTTTCCACTGCCAACCAAACAGCACATCCTAAAAATTTTCCGTTCCATTCCATTCCATTCTCTTCCATTTCCATCCAATTCCCTCCTCTTCTTTGAACCAAACGGGCCCTTAGTCATTCAATTACTATTCGGTATGACTCAGTTCATAAATTTATTGATTTTCAATATTATTGTTCTTGTGTTTGAGACCTGGATATGCAACTGCAATAGTTACTTGAAGGTAACAAAGTGCTTCCATTGTGAGTCAACACATTGGTTGCTCACATAAAAGATTAAAAAAATTTTAGAAAAGGCGTTGATTCATAGGAAAAATACTAGATTCTGGCTAACCTACTGCATCCATGGGGGACCATAATGAGTAATCTCTAAATAAACAATTTTGCACAATCTAGATATGAAGATTTGATTACATATATACAATATGTTAACAATTAAGCATGTTGCACAATCTTTGATCTAGATCTGAAGATTTGATTACATATCTGAAATGTGTTAATAATTAAGCATGTTGTTTGATTCTTGAATAAGGACAATAATAAGTAACCATTATTTTAGAGAACACTATCAGAAAAATATCATTTAGTGACGGAAAAATCCATCATTAAATGACTATTTTCTATCAGAAAATTTTTATTTAGCGACAGAAAATATTAGCGACCCTCATTTTAGCAACAAAAAATAGTCATTTAACGACGGAAATGACATTTTTCTGGTAGTGGAAGCTTTGTTTTATTTGATCGATCGCATGCACTACTTGTCTATAGTAAGAGAAATGCTGCATATCTTATGTACAAATAAGCACTCTATCAATCCTCATGATATCATAATGGCAAACTCTTCGATGATTTTGAAGTTTGGGAAATTTACTGTTTGATCCCACATAGTGAAGATATTTGGCAAATGGTCTCAAATTTTAAAATATTTAAAAAATGGTCCCATTGACAATGCAGCGCATGGTGTTGTCACGTGACAACACCTGACAATACCATGTGCTGCATTGACAACACCTTTGGGACCATTTTTTAAATATTTTAAAATTTGGGATCATTTGATAAATAAGTCCCTTATGTGGGACCAAACATTAAATTTCCCTTGAAGTTTTGTAACCTTTTGTTTTATTAATATATCATTTTATTTCTGTAAAAAAAAAGAATAACGAAAATAAGTTTTTTAATATTATTTAGAAAATAGTAAACATTGGTTTACAAACGACAGATATGATTTGGGATGGTGACAGAAAGTTGCCTAAAATGTTACATTATTATAAGTAGATTTGTTTCTACATGATTTCAATTACGAAACATTATCCTTTTTAAATAATGCCAATAAAATATTCTTGGAATATTTCATATGTACTGACATTTGATGAAGACATGAATAATTTTGATATGTCAAATTGATTTTTTTTTAAAAACTAAAAACTTCCATTAATTTGAAAAAAAAATTATTTATGTAATCTGGTTAATAAATTTTTATTAAATGGATGGTTAATAAGTTAATAAAAATTAAATTTTAATTATGGAAACAAGTTAAATGGATGGTTAATAAATTTTTATTAAGAAACAGAGAGAGAGAGTATAGCAAACTCTGCTTCTCATTGATTTTAATTTTATGTTTAGGCTCTTTCAATCAGGAAAAATAATATTAACATAAATAAGTATTTTTAACGTTCCATATAATATAAGAAAATTTATCTGTTATCTAATTAGAATAATTTGTATATCCTTATCTAATATTTACATTTATATTTTATAAATCATTAGAAAATTTTATAACTATCTCGACATAATAGAAGTTTTGCATTTCTTGTTATTCTCCCCAAAAATAATTATTTATGAAAATATCTTTTAAAATAATTGAAAAGGTCCCGTTTCAATTCTGAAAAATGATTAAAATGATCTATATAATAATTTTCTTAACCGATTTTATTTTTTGGCATTTTCAATTAAGAAAAGTAATATTAACATAAATAATTATAGTTATTTCGTTTTTTAAAGTGCATGTAATATATAATAAAAAGTGTCTATTATCTAATTAGAATAATTTTTATATCTTTCTCTAATATTTATATTATCAATTATTAGAAATTTTTGTCACTATCGGGATAGAATATACATTTTGTATCGCTTGTTATACTCTCAAAAAATAATTATTTATGAAAGCAACTTTTAAAATAATGTAAAGATTCCACTTCAATTCTTAAAAAAATAATTAAAATAACATAAATAATAATTTGCTAGGAGAATTAATTGCAAAATGGGACATTCTACACATTTGCAACTAAGCTTCTACCTCATGTGCAACTAAATTTCCGTAAATGCAACTGAGTTTCCACATGTACAACTGAATTGGTTCCATTTCCAATTAATTCTCTGATGGGGGATTTTTTTTCCCCAATTTCCTTAATTTGCTTCACCATCATTGATTTTAATTTAATGTTTTGGTCCTTTCAATTGCGAAAGATAATATTCACATAAGTATAAGAATTTCATTTTTCAGAGTCCATATAATATATAAGAAAATGTGTCTATTATCTAACTAGAATAATTTGCATATCTTTGTCTAATATTTATATCTATATTATAAATAATTATAAAAATTTATTACTATTCGGATATAAATAATTTGCTTCACCATCGTTGATTTTGCATTGCTGGTTATATTTCTAATTCTTCAAAAAATAATTATTTACAAAAATACCGTTTAAAATAATTCTTGAAAAATAAATAAAATACATAATAATAATTTTCTTCACCACCATTGATTTTAATTTTAATTTTTCACCCTTTCAATCAGGAAAAATAATATTAACATAAATAGGACTTTCGTCTTTCACTGTCCATACAAGAAAAATGTGTCTATTATCTAATTAGAGTAATTTATATATTTTTCTCTAATATTTATATCTGAAAACTTTTTACATATTTTTAAATATGTGTATATGTTTTATTTTTTAATCAACAATTTTTTTAATAAAGTAGGTTGTCTGTTTCTTGTACAAGGGTGGAAAACAAACGTTTACAACATCATCATCATCATCATCATCACAAACACACACATAAAACCATCTTTCCGTGCATGTAAGTTAAAATAAAAACATCTTGAAATTTATAAAAATCATTTTAAAATCCGTAAATTCTTATTGGTTTCCGTAAATTCTTCTCGAAATCAGTAAATTCCTTTCTCCCAACGAATTCCCAAACACACACAATTATCTAATTAGAGTAATTTATATATTTTTTGTCTAATATTTATATTTATATCGGAAAAATTTTACATATTTTTAAATACGTGTATAAATTTTATTTTTTAATCATCAATTTTTTTTAAATAAAGTAGGTTGCCTGTTTCTCGTGCAAGGATGGAAAAAAACACGTGCAACTTTGGATGGTGACATTTTATTTTATAAACCACTGTTCTGATATTTTAATTATTATGGTGAAATAATTGGTCAAAGAAAGAAAAATCAGTCTAATTAAATATTCCAATAAATATAATTAAATCAGTCGAATTTAATTAGGTATAATCTACGGTGAATTAAATATTCCAATAATTTTTTTGTGCAGATAGAGACATAGGGGCTGTTTGGTTTATCACTTCTATTCTATTTCCCTTTTTTTTCTTTTGATTCTATCACTTGGATTAGATTGAAACATAGGGCTGTTTGGTTTAGCTGAAAAAAACATATTTTACGACGTGATTTATCTACGAGGTACGTGCATAAAAAAAGTTTTGTTTCAATTTACGTAAATATACTTTATAATGTTATGGTAAAGATGGCCATAATACTAAATAATGATATTTTAATGGGGAAATATAAACAATAATGAATAAGAGATATTGAAATAATTTAGTGAATGATACAAAGAGAAATATGAAGAGAAGGATGAACTAAAATAATAAGCTTTTAAAACTTTCATAATTTTTATAAGCACATTTATCATTCTATTAGAAGTAATTTATTTATGGTACTGACGTACATTAAATGTGAGAACATTAGGATTAAACCCTTTCTACTAGATTTAACTCTTCCCTTAGTGATAAAATACAAATTTGTTATTGAGTCCGTCTGAGAAAGCGGTGGAGAAGTATTTTTACGGTTTACGAGGTAAATATGTAAAGGAGATTATCTTAATTTTCAAAAAAAAAAACTGTTGAAGACCAAACGCTCTCCAAAACATGCACTTAACAAACTTTGTCCAAGGGAAATTGGTATTTTCTATGATAAATTTGTTATAACAAACTTTGTCCCAAGGGAAATTGATATTTTTGATGACGTTCTTTTTAGAATATTAATAACAGTAAATGATCACAAATGTTAGTGAACATATTGAAAAAAAAATTGAAAAGATAAGTATAAAAGATGCAGACTAATTTTCCATATCTATTTTTTTAGCACTAGAAATATTAAAAATCAATGCTTAAAATATGAAACATAAATATTATGTTAATTGAAAGTGCTAGTACTATATGTGTTTGAAAATCTATTAGGAGAATGAAGTTTATGAATTCTAAGATGCTTTTATAGATTTTAAGATGTTTTACGAATTTTGATATTATTTTACGTATTTTAAAATAATTTTTACGAATTTTAAAATACTCCTTTATTTTAATTTACATGTCTTTGAAAAAAAATGAATTCCTAACATTGCAAAAGTGTTAACACATCCCTGAAATCCTGGATGAGGAAGAGTTTTAGAAGTGATATGGTATTCGTGTGGTGATATGTTTCTTCCAGATAGGCTTTTGGGGTGGATTCCTGGATGGGCTTGATAGGTTGATATAAAAACATTGGATTCATTTAGAAATACGGTAGAGAAATACTTTTACATAAGTTAAGGTAAATATGTGAAGAAGATTTCTCATTTTACGAAAAAATACTGTTAAACGTACTTTTAAGAGTGAATAAGTGTTTCCAAACACCCCATTATCATAGTTTTGAGTAAGCATTTGTGGGAATAGCCTTTTAGGCAAGCCGACAATTTGAAATAAATATATGAAGTAGAATATCTCACTTTATAAAAAATATTGTTTAACGTGTTTTTGTATGACTAAACAAACCAAAATCTTGGTTTATGTCCCATGATCTCAAATCTGTACTTGTCAGAGAATCTGCCCCAAACAAGAATTGTGTACTTTCAATGCCACAGAGATAAAAAAGGCTGACAGCTTGACAGAGCGTTATATGAAATCAGCTTCAATAACCACATATAGAGCCGGTAATATGAATTTTACCCATAGGTTAAATCCGTTCAACCCATGATTATGGTGGGTTGAGTTATGAAAAATGAGGCCCGTTTTGATGCGGGTATATTTAGCTCGAACCCATATGGGCCAAACCCATGACGGGTTAGCCCGACGGGTTGGCGGGTAGCCCATATTTTTTAAAATAGGCCACTATTGAAAATATATATTATTATTATTATTTTGGAGTTTTTTACATTCCTGGATTGGATTTATGGATTGGTAAGTGTCTGATAGTATGATAACTACCCTGCGTCACCTGCCAACTAATGTGAGTTTTATCCTTTTGCATTGATATATCTATATGACTTTTTTTTCCAATTAAGTGGTATGGATTGAATTTTTATTATGTTGTTCATAGATCATAATATCCATGTTATTCAAAAGTATTGTTCAGTTTATCAACATTTGTGAGGCCTGTGATGGCTGGGGTATTGGGTTTGTATCTTAAAGAAGAGCAAGTATGAGTTTAATTTAGGAAGTATCTGGGTCCATTTATGATGCATAAAATTTTATTATACCTCATTCTTCTGTGGCATTTGTATTTTCTGAGTTGCTCTTTTTTTTCATTTGGTTTGTAGCTTG
>JANTPZ010099141.1:0-19572 GCA_025593235.1 Vachellia pachyceras
GCTTCTTGAAGCAGTTTGGGGCTGAGAGAGCGATGATGCATGTGAGGTTTAACTTCTACTCTCCATGTAGCAGACCTGATATGGTTCTTGGAGTGAAGGCTCATACTGATAGATCAGGAATCACAGTTCTCTTGCAAGACTCACAGGTGGAAGGCCTTCAAGTTCTGATCCATGACGCTTGGTTCAATGTCCCCACCATTCCTGATGCTCTTATCGTCAACCTTGGCGATCAAATGCAGGTACCGCTACATAACTCAATGGACTTTTTAACGTGATTTCGGATCTTTGAGTTAGGGAGGGTACAGTAGGCCTTAGATCTTAATATCGCTTATAAATTTATTTACAGATCCAAGTCCTTGTAGCAGAACTTAAAACTGACCTTCTAAGATATAAGTATCATACTTTCCAATTCTTCATGTAGATGGAACTTAATTTTACAAGAGATTCTAAAATTTAAGTTTGAACCCATGTTCATCCTTCCGTTGACAAGTGCACATATCGGACTATCTATATTAAAGTTTACGAGTTCTAGTGTATATTATAACAAGTTTTGATATAGAAATATTAATAAGTGTCTAAGTAAAAATTTACAAACGTACATACACATTTTAACAATTTTAACAACTACGCATGGCACAATAACAAGTTGTATAAGGTTTTAAACCCTTTTCTTTTTGTTATCCCACTGAAATTTCAGAATCTTTTGGGTCTTATTGATGATTAAGTCTAATCCATGGGACCTAAATGAAATTCTCCCTTTCTTTTATATCTCATTCTTGATTGATTTATTATTTTCCTAAAAGAGTATTCAAGCATATGGGAAATTTTGATTGTTTCTACTTAGATGCATAATCCTATTATTTATATGTTGTAGATATGAGTAATGGAATATTCAAGAGCCCAATGCACAGTGTTTTAACGAACAAAGGCAAGTTAAGGATATCAGTGGCAGTGTTTAACGAACCAGATGTAGAGGCAGAAGTAGGGCCTGTGGAGGCCCTTATTGATGAAACAAGACCCAGAATGTATAGAAACGTTAAGAATTATGGTGTTGTCAATTTCTAAAGCTATCAGGAAGGGAAGGTCCCACTTGACACTGTTTCCTAGGGCCTGTGGAGGCTTGTGCAGCGTAAAGTTTTCATCTTTTTTAATAAGTGTGTTTCCTAGGATTCGAATTTGTGTTCTCTTCTTTACGGAAGGTGAGGCCGCTTACTATCTCAACCAACAGCATGTTGGTAACTAACTGGGAGAATTACTACAAAGTTATGAGCAAGAGACTTGATTATTCAAAAGTTTAACAACAATTAAGGAGCGTGTAATGACAAGTTACAATGTAAGAAATAACAAAACGCTTACATTCTTCACTTTGTATAAATACTTTTTGGTAATTATATTTATTCCTTAAAGTTTAGTGTTTTGCCCCCAACTAATCCTATCAACTGTTTAGTTTAAATGTTATTTGTAAGGTTCACGGACTCGAACTGGACCGGTCGAATCAATCCAGAAACCGGTGACTCGATCGCAATCCAGTCTGAGTTGGGGATTGAATTCAAGTCATGATGATTCGGTCCAACTCGGACCAACTCGTTATGACCCAGTAGTAACTTGGTTGACCCGTCAAGTTAGGGGGTCGACTGAGTTACTTAAGGTCCCATTTGGTAGCATGGAAGTGGGGAGTTGGAACTGGAACTGAGGATGGAATTGTGATTTTAGCATGTTTGGTAAGATGCACCTCATTTCTATGGAACTGATATTTCCATCAGATTTGAAAATGGTGGTTCCATGGCACCCCAAGGAACTCAGTTCCACTTCCATGGAACCCATGCTCTCACCATTTTACCCTTATCTTACCATTGCCTCCACAACTCCGCTGCCTTCACAACCCACGATGCCGCCGTCTACGGTGAAAAACCCACGACGCCATCATCTCCAATGAAAAACCCACAACGCTACCTCCATAACTTCATTGCCTTTGACGATGCCTACTGTAACATCCTTATTTTTGGGTTTATAGTTAGTTGTTAGTTAGGTCTTTAATTAGTTAGAGAGTAAAATAAATTAGGATTAAAAAATAAATCAAATTTAGTTTTATTTATTTTTTAAAAAAATTTTATATATAAGGAAAACTCTCCAAAAAGTAACTAATTATAGGTGTAAACTTATTTTATTATTAAAATAAGTAATAAAAAACGTATGAATAATAATTTTTATTATAATTTTTTATAAAAAAATTAGATATATAATATTATTTTATTTAAAAAAACCCTTAACCCTAACGTGACCCCTACTCTTATAAAGCTTTTTTCCCCTTCACTTCAAGCCTAAAACGGCGCTACAGTAGCCATCAACAGTGCCGCTACAATACTTCGTGCGTAGGTGCTCTTCTTGTCTCATTTTTCTATTGAGTCTTGTCTATTAGTTGCTTCTTCTTGCTTGAGAAAGAAAAGAGGTTCTCTCTTATCCTGTCACACTGTAAAAATATATATTTATATATAAACAATAACTTGTCTTCCTTGGGGCATTACATAGATACATACACACTAACTCATGGGTCTTGTCTTCTCTGTAACTCTCTCTTTCCAGCTGCACCATTATATAAAAGAAAAAAAATTTGAAATACGTTGAATGATTCTTGTGTAGAGCCAAGAAACAAAGTCCTTATGAGTTGTCTTGCCCCTAGGAGCACAGTAGAGGGTTGTGAGAGTCAAGCATAGGTGTATATATGGGTGTTTTTCTCCATCACCTTTTATTATTTATTATATAAAATATATATACATATATAACATGTGAAGCTACAATGCGTGGGTACCTTTTTTATTATTTTTATCATTTTTCTATTATTTATTTTTCCACCATATCTTGGGTCCGTTTGGCAAAGCGGTGGAGAAGTACTTATGGGCTTATTCACACAAGTCGAGACAAATATGTGGAGGATATTGTCTCGTTTTGCGGAAAAACACTGTTGAACGTGCTTTTGGGGTGTTTGACCGCTTTGCCAAACACCCCCCTTATCATTATTTATTTATAATATATATATAACGCGAGAAGCTGCTGGTGGGTGAGTGTTTAGTTTGTAGACAGGTGGTTAGGTGGTGTATGTAGGTGTGGGTTGTGTGTCAGTGGGTTTTTTTTGTGTAGGTGCTGTAGGATTATTGGATTGTGGGTGTACTTTCATTTGTTTATTTAATTATTATATAAAATATACATTAATGTGTGTGTGTGAAGTTATATATATGCATGAGGTGTGTGTATTGGGGGAAAAAGTGACACAGGTGTGTGATTACTTAAATTGCAAACTTATAATAATAATAATAGTATTATTATTAGAACTATCACTTTTATTATTATTATTATTATTATTATTATTATTATTATTATTATCTCTTAAAAAACCTATGAGATTTTTAAAAGGGATTATGTCATACAAAAATTATTTATATGTATATATATATTTCTCATGAATAAAGGAGGCAAGCTATACCTTTGACTAATAGTGAGTAGTCTTAGGTATTTAGATTATCTTTGAAGCAACTTTTAGAATAGGTTAATTAGTATATTGATAGAAATTATAATGTGCGATTTTTTGTAGATTCTCGTTGAGAATTTTGAAGTGTCTCTTGTGTGTTCTTATCCGTAAATTTGGGAGTTAGAGATAACTCTGAATATTCTTCCATATACTTGTTAACCACGTATGATTAAATTGTGATTGAACTATGTTTTATGCATTTTTTTGGACTGAATTATATAAATGCAAATATTTAAAGTTTTCAATATATATTTTGGCATGAAAATTTTTATAATTGTCATGGTAGTTGTATTGTGATTAAGTTAGAGTATGGAGGGGAAATATGTATGATGAGATTTTATCACATGATAAGCCATCACTCGGTGCACAGTGGATGTCATTTGTAGGGCCCCTTTACCCATGTCTTTCCTTTGACCAGGATTGCATTGGAATTGTGGGATATGTGACGCCTTTTTGGTTTTCTTTTAAAGAGGGGAAGCATAGTCCATACTTGAGTTCTATGCTTTTGGCTGGGTGTATCTTGAGAAACTGGTGAGCTTGAGATTATCCACTTACATGGATAAGTTTCTGTTGGACTATGTGTTAGCCTATGGCTCCAGTCAGCGGAATAAGGATGGACGGTGTTATAAGGGTGTTTGCATATTGCATAATTACACATGATTTGTGATGATGATTGTGAGTTACAAACTATGAAAAATATGAAAAATTATTTATATGATAATCTTTACATATACAAAAGTATTTGTAATTCAGTTCTTGCTTTTAAATTATATGTCATCTGCTTGTGTGTGATAGAAACTTTCAGAAGTTACTGGGGCGTGGAATCTCATCCCGTTATATTAACATTTTTTCAGGTGATTGTTCTAGTAGGCAGCAAGGGAAGGCACCTATGGAATAAACCTTGTTAGCTCCCTTGTGCCCTTAAGCACATGTTATCATTTTAAACTGCAATGACTCTAAGACTTCGGCATTTTATTTTGATTTACTCTGATATTTTGGGAGGATATAGATTGCTATTAGTGACATGCATTTTAACTGGATTGATGATATGTCTTAAAGAATTGATGTTAGAAATCCTCCTTGTTTACATATGGCAAAAATTTCATTAAGCATTTTGGTTAAAAATTTGGGGTGTTACACCTATTGCGATGCCTACATCGTGCACGAGCGCACGTAGCTCCTCTCTCCTCTCCCTACCCCTCCCAACGAAATATGTCGTCCGATTCTGATGCCTCCTTCCTCAATCCTTCATCTTCGTCTCCATTGTAATCGGACGATCCCCAAATGCAAAGATTGTCTATGCTCCTCCCTCTGCTTCTTGGTTTAGCACATGCTCCTCTCCCCTTGCCGGAGTGTTGCCGGCATCCAAGGACTCGATTTGGCCAATGTCTCCGGCTCTAGCTCTCCTTGTTCTTCTCCGTCGATATCTTTTGCACCGTCGAAGGCTTCAAATATGAGAGCGTTGATATCTCTGGCTTCGTCAAAGGCTTCAACTATGAGAGACTAGCAGCAACAAACATGGACGACCATCGACAATAGCAGAATTTTTTTGAGGAAGAAGAGAAATTTTTTTTGTAAAGGGAATATTAGTGTTTTCACATTATAAATATAAATATTAAATTAAAATAATATCTCACTTCTTTCAGCATACCAAACGTATTTTTAATCTCACTTCCAGTTCCACTTCCACCTCCACTTCCAATTCCATCAAAATCAGTTCTGCGTATCAAATAGGAATAAGAAAAACAGAAGGGAGACGAGATCTTGACTTCCCATGGCAATAAGATCGGATCAAGGCCACATGGCCGCTGGTTGCTAATGCCAAACGTGAGAGAGAGGTCAAGCCTTCCTCTCATACTGCACTCTACGCATTGTTGTTCTCATTGACGCTCTTCTTTTCTTTGGCTCTGCTTTCTGCGCACCTTCTTCAACATAGAGAGAGAAGGAGATATAACGAAGATATGGAATGGTGGCCAAGTACTTGAACCATCACACACTCACAGAGAAAAATGGAAATCAAAACAATGAAACCCGTCCATTCATACTGCATTATCAACGGTTAGGATCATATTTCAATCTTCTCACACAAATTTCGATTTCAAAAACCCGTTTCTTTGTTTTCTACATAAAAAGTAGTGGGATTGACATCTAGACATTTAATGCTTCCTATCATCAATCAAGTCATGTGATCTGATAATCTTCTCTTTGAACCGAACATTTAATGCCTCCTTTCTCTATTTTCAATGCATCACCTCCTCCATTTCGTCCCTTTTTTATCTTAAAATTTGTTCTCCCTTTTACATGGATTCTTGAGACTTGAGAGAACGAAGCTCCATTACCAGAGCCACGATTTTTTTGGATAGAAATATTTGAAATTGCAAAGTAGAATCAGTATTCGGTGGGCCGTCGTCGGTCACGTCAAGCTGATTCTGGCATTTGTTTATTTAACAAAATCAAAATCATAATGACGGTTTGTAATTGGAAAGATTTTCAAGGGAAGAATAAATTTAAAAAACAACAAGAACGTAAAAAGGCTTATTTATAATGAGAGTGAGTGAGACTGAGGGGGAGAGAGTAAAAAAAGATAAGAGAGTGTGTCAAAACTTAGCAAAGATAAAAAAGTATATAATAATATATAAAAAAATTAAAAACATGATATAATTAGAGGAAAATTATGATTGATTTGTTGATGATCCCATTTTTAATAAAAAAACAAAGGGTTAGTAGCATTTTTGCCACGGAAGTATACACGTGGGAGCACTGAGTATCTGGAAATTTTCTTGGGATCAGATTCACCCCGGAAGTTTATAAAACGTATCATTTTTCACCTAAAGCAACGAATCCTTAACGGATGTTTGTCTTTATTCAAATAAGCATGTCTTATTCGAATGAAAGCCTCCTCTTTAGCGTAAAATTTATTCAATTAAATTTTTTCCCAACGTTTTAGATTCAATCGAATCATTTTTATATTCATTTGAATCATGTGTTAGTGAAGGATTTCACCAAGAGGGGGTGAATTGGTCACTTTTTAAAAATTTAAAATGTAAAGCACAGAATTAAAACAAAGTCACCAAAGAAGCAGAGAGATGTTGAACACAAGAGATTTATCCTGATTCGGTCCATCTGACCTACATCCAGTTCTCAGAACACCCCTGAGATTTCTAAATTCACTATGAATGTCAACTGGAGGCTTCACAAGCCTTTACACCGGGAACTCACTGCCCTTTCACTTTTCACTAAAACAGAGTATCACACACTCTATTTTCTGACTCAATCTCAGCCTAGAGTACACAAGGTCCCACCTTGTGTTTTTCATAGATTTACAATTAAGGGTAGCTTAACAAACTCTCTCTAAAGAGAAGATAGCAAATACTGATGCACAGAAGGAATAATGAATGATTTATAGAGAGCACAATAAATGTCGTAGGTTTTTCACAGCGTTGGTCTCTCTTCAACATTGAATGCTTGAGATTTTATAGGTGAAGAGCAATGAATTAGCTGTTAGACTCCATTAATAGCCGTTACTCACTTCAACAAACAATCTGCTTCACCATTAATGAAGTATTTAATGCTACTTGAATGAACGACGGCGAAGGTGGTAGATGATCGTTGTATGCTTTACGTCTGAGATTAAGTATGCTCTTTATACCTTATTTCATAAGTCAAGCTTCATGCATTTAAGAGAGCAGTTAGCATTCAAAATGTCATTACACAAAGAAGGAAAGTTTTTGCAGATCGTAGGTGAAGTGTGTTAGAGGTAAAGTTGTCAGAGAAAGTAGTGCTCGAGCATAATACTTCAATGCTCGAGTATTGCAGTGTATATTTCAAAGAAAAGTTCAATGATGTGACTTAATGCTGGAGCATTAGATGAAAGTATTTGAAAAGACATTGAATACTCGAGTGACAAAAATACAGTGCTTGAGTACTGACAATCCTTCTTAAGATTGCCCGAGTATTTTGTGCCAGTATTGAAAAGCAATGTGTTTTGAAATCCTCAATGCTTGAGTGCTAAGTCAATGTGCTCGAGCATTTTGTGTGCTTGCATAGCGTGCTGAAGAATTTTCAAAAAGTATAAGTGAATAGAAAAATTTTAAACTCAATGCTCAAGCATTAGTTGCCAGTGCTCGAGCATTGCTAGTGCTTTCAGTCAATGCTTGTAGCATTTGCTCCCATCATAGTGCAAAGTCCTTCAATACTCGAGCACTGTGACTTAGTTCTCAAGCATTGGCTCTGCTCGAAGCCATTGCTGGAGTATTGCTTGACAGCACTAAGAGAAGGGACTCAATACTCGAGCACTGTGTTTCTAGTGCTCGAGCATTGGCTGTGCTTTCAGCCAGTGCTTGAGGTATTGACTGACAGCATTGACAAAACTCTCAATACTTGAGCACTGTGACCTAGTGCTTGAGTATTGGCTATGCTTCCAGATAATGCTTGAAGTATTGACTCATAGCACAGCATTGGCTATGCTTTCAGACAATGCTTGAGTATTGACTCACAGCAAAACTCTCATTTTCAGAACTCGATGCTCGAGCATTGAGTTCCAGTGCTTGAGCATTGACAATGCTTGAAAATTTCACTTGAAGCACTGAGCGAAAGTGTTGATAAAACTTAAGTTTAAAACGGTTTAGAAAGTCCATCATTCGAATGAATATAAAACGCATTCGAATGAGTTTTCTCTTTATAAACGGTTTAGAAAGCTTAAATTTGAAAATGCTGTAACTTCTTCATTTCAGCTCCAAATTTGACAAATGACCTATCATTAGAAAGACCTTTGAGTCTACTATCAAATGACATAATTTTCATAATCATAAGATTTTTTTGTGAGAGATATGATAAAAAACCAAGCATGTATCAGGAATACGTTTATTCCAGATATATTTTCCATTTTTGGATCGTATCTCTCAATCCAGATATCCAATTGATTTGAAATTTGTGTTGTTTAAAACTATTCACAAAGGGATTTCCAATGATTTGTCATTTGTCAAATTTGGAGCTGAAATGAAAAAGTTACAGTATTTTCAAATTTAAGCTTTCGAAACCGTTTATAAAGAGTAAACTCATTCGAATGAGTTTTATATTTATTAGAATGATGGACATTCTAAACCATTTTTTCCCACTTTCCAAACCGTGTTTTCCCTCTACTTTCTACATCTACTAATAGATTTCTTAATTGAATCTTTAATAACATTTCTTCATCTACAGTTTATTCCCCTGGGATCCGCAGGTTGATGTAACAAATCTATTAAATTCAATATTCATATATTCAGTAGGTTCAATTAAAATGAATTATTAAATATCAACAAAATATACAATACAATATTTGTAAAATATATTTCCTCAACAAAGCCTAAGCCAAATCTAGATCAACACATCCATAATTGTTTTTAGGAAATGCCAAAGACATGGAAGTGTCAAGTTTTGATCAGATCATTTTACACCATCCACTCCTGTCTTTCATGTACTGTTTGTAAAATAGTAATTATAAAGAGTTCAAGCGCCAAAGCCATGGAAGTAGAGCAGCTAGACTTTGCCTAAAGACCAAACTGATCTTATAGACAAGAGTATGAAGAACTTTTTGCGTAAGTGTTTTATGAATCTCTTGACAAATTTCACTAAGCATCGAACATGCCTACAAAAACCATAAGAGCTTATCACCAAAAAAAACCATAAGAGCAAGGATCAAAGTAACTACCCTCAACCATCATTGAATAGCTAAGTGTCAACATTCAGTAAAGGCTTACACGCACAAGTATGCAACACTTATTCTCAACTAATATTTGGCATTCTTCAAGATCATAGTATTGCTTGATTAACCCATTTCCCCATGCATCCATAAAAAAGCAGCAAAAGTAGTTGTAATCAAACAATTGATCATCAAGAAAGTGAGATTTGTATTCAGTGGCTTCCATGTATCCAGAGTACCTTGTAAAACTCTGTCAGCCGAATCGTGAGATGTTACAAGTCATCATATCCTAAAAGACTTTGTGACCCCAAGGGTGGAATATTTAATTGTCAGAAAATTGAATCAAGGCTTTTTTCAGCAAGTTGTCTAAAAATAATGTTTCTTTTCCTTGATTAATAAATATAGCAAGTTAGCAGTTATTAAACATATTCTGTATGTCAGTATACATAAAACTGAAAGGCACTCAAAAACTAAAGACAAGAACCAAAAAAGCAAAAATGACACTCTCTTGATGACTGCATGAGAAAACTGTAAATTGCATCATGTTTCAAAATGAAAAATGACAACACTGACTTACGTTTCCAAATATACTAACAACAGATCTTCTCAACCGCATTTGCTTGATCATTCTATTAGGATCTCACATATAAGTGGCAACTTGGTCGCTTATATCCTCTAATGGGACAACAAATTAAGAGTAAAACATCCTGCCTATCACATAGCAGAATGCACAGTGAAGTTTCAAAAGCCAAACCTAACTAAAAGCTTGTAATTTGCCTTTAAAGGCAGCAGCACTAGCAAAATAAGACTATGCCATGAACATAATGAAAAATACATCTTATGCATATGAGAAATCTGTGACCATTCTTCATGAGATTTGTCATCTAAATTCTTAGAAATGTTTAAATGATTTGGTAGCCTTTCTGAACCTTTTAGAAGAGAAAACAAATTCATGTTAGTTTAGAATACAATTCAAATTCAAGCAGATATGCAATAGAATAGAAGTCATATCACATCCCAAAAAAATAGAAATAAAAATGAACAATGTGAACAGCAAGAGACAAGGCATCTATTTCCATTAGTGCAACATAATGCCCTTTGGCTTTAGCAATAAATAGAGAAGGATATGTCAACGTTATAGTTAAATTATAAGGACAACAAAAAGAAATCAATTACCATCTGAGGCTTGGACAATAGATGGATTCTAGGCAAGCAGAGCTTAATATAAGGAGAAAACTATCAGCGAAAAAGAAAATTAGAGAGAAGTAAAGACAATAAAATAGACAAGTATAGTTTCTGCTGGCATGAAATGTAAGAGAGGTTCCACATCGTTTTCTATATCTTTAAACAGCTATACCTCTTGCAGTTCCAATATAGAATCTAACATCTCCTTGGATGAAGGCATAAGATTTGAATATGTTGCATCAACACCCTCAACAGGAGCACACAAATGAAGACCTAACTGGCTCTTGCAAACATTCATGTTTTTCACACAAAATTCTTACATAATAAATAAGAAGTCAGAATAATCTTGGAATTGGAATAGGAAACTAAGTGGGGAAACCGATTTGAACATGAGTATGGCTTCTGAGGCAAGAATCTAAGCTCAAGGATCTTGTACCAGAGTGCCTTCAGGAAAAACAAAAATAATATGATTAGAAACTAAGCAAAGGAGGGAAAACGTTCATTGAACTATTTACATAATAACTATAATTGAAAGCACTTAGAAAAGAGCTAATCAAAAATTACATGTTACATAAATAAGGAAGAAATGGGTCGTAAAGCATCCGTCCTCATAAAGCATCCATGCTCACAGAGAAGGGATGCAGTTCTCGTAAAGCATCCATACTAAAAATGTAAGCAGGGAGAAATAAGAAACTTTCATCCCAGGCATCTGGACCCAATTAATAGTAGTTCCTGTAGCCTTTGGAAGGAATCCTGCCAAGGTCTCCTCTGCAATTGATATGAGTCTGCAAAGATCACCCAAAAAATAAAAAATACCGTCATAAGAAAAGAGGAAAGCCCGTAAATATAAATTGTGAAAATACCCAGCAGGGTTATTGGCATCTCTCAAGGAGTGCTGAGGTGCGGTCACCATTAAATCACACCTTGCATCAGTAGCTGCTGCTGACGCCTGCAAGAAACCAATAACGTGAATAATACTTCCATCGACCAATCATATTCAATTCCCTCAAAAGTTGATATAAAGCTTCATGTATTGTCAATTGGAATTCTTTTGAGTCCATCTCCTGCATCATTACCATCAGCATAACTCCATTTGTTGCCTCTCTTATTATTGTCTAAACTCAATTCAATGGAATGGAGATCGCTATCATCGGATTCATCTCCTTGCTTTAGGCTATCTCTAGCATATATATAACCTTTTTTCTCTACAGATTCAGATCCCCAATGGCTTCGGTTCAAATATGATCCAAGATCTTTGATTTCTTTTAATAGGGGAGAAATATCACTATTTTCACCTTAAGTCTTGAGAAAGGCTTCGAGATCATTTCTTAGCTTTTCAAACACGGCATTTTTCTCCTCAAAGTGATACCTAGCCTCTGAAAGTTTTATTTGGACTCTTTCCTCACGCAAAACATCAGCAAACTGAAGCATTTCTCGCTCATTTTCTACCTCGTCTCGAAATTTAGCCGACTCTCTTTTCAATTCTTCTACCTTGGCTTTGTCTTCCCCTATACCTTTATCTAGCTCATCACAAATTTGCTCCAGAGTCTCCCTCGCCTTTCTCTTTGTTTCCAGCTCTTGAGAAATTTTTAAATGGGAAGCTTTTACATTGGCCATTTCTTGAGCAATCTTCTTGTTCAACCTCTCAGTTTGTGTTCGTAGCTTCTTCTCCGCTTCAATGTCTTCTGCCATGCGTGATATTGCTACACGAACCTTACCTTGACCTCATCGTTTCCAAGCGGCCTTTTCCTTGGAGTGGAAGTTCATCCTCTTTGAACGGCGACGGTGCTGGCACCGCTCTTGTTCTGGAATTGTCTCTGGCGAGAATGGAGGAAGAAGCAGCGGCGCCTCTTGCGTGAGAGGTTCTCATTCTGGAAGCCATGAATTGGGAAAGCTCTTTGAAAACCTCTTCATCGAAAGAAGAAGGAAGCCTACGGACCTTGAGACGCACGCGAAGCAGGAGCTCAGCCACGACCCATCACTGAGGCTAGCTGCGGGATTCCCTCCGTAATGTGTGAGCTTTCGGCTGAGAAGTCAGGTGAGAGTGACAGCACGGGAATCATATGGACCTTGAGATGTATGCGAAGCAGAAGCTTGGCCAGGACCATCACTGAGGCCAGCTGCAAGATTCCCTCCGTAACGCGTGAGCTTTTGGCTAAGAAGTCAGGTGAGAGTGATAGCATGGGAAGCGAGCCAAATGACACGAAGCCCAAAGCAAGCTGCAAATTGCTTATGAACAGTTAAATGAGTCTGAAGCCTTAGAATAAGCCATATGAGCTGCAGCTTGGGTGGAAGAGGTTTTAAGGTATAGGTTGATTCTATAAATGAATTTTAAGATTAAAATAAGAGAACTGAAAAAATTTCCTTCATAAAAATTATTACTCAAAGGAGTTTGTCAAGATATCATATTTAAAGAACAAGATGCCACTTATCTCCAAGGAGTGCAATTCTTCTTCATATGTGAATAAACATATTTCAACCACGTGAAATATTATATTAGATCATTTAATTTATTTCAAAACTTTTGTGAAATTTTTGTATTAATTTAAATTTTCAATTAAAGAATCAATATTTTCACTAAACAACCTTTCAAATACAAATTTTTAGATACATCCCAAATTAAAGCATCCCAAATTTTTAGATACATCCCAAATTTTTAGATACAAATTTTGGGCACGACAACAGCTGCTTTGCTTGTTAAAGAAAAATACCTAAAATATTATTATTCATTTTTTTTAAAAAAAATGTTTCCATTGGTCATGGTAGTGTTGTGACTTAAATGGTTATTCATTTTTAAAAAAAATATTATTATTCATTTTTTTAAAAAATGATAAATTCATCAATTTATTTAATTTTATTGATCTAATAAAAATTGAATTCAGCCTCACAAAACAACAGAGGTAGTTCTCTGTTTAGCAAAGCTTAACTCTCACCCAAAAGTACGTTCAACAGTGTTTTTCAGCAAAACAAGATAATCTCCTTCACATATTTACCTCGGCTTGCGTAAAAGTACTTCTCTACCGCGTTTCCAAACGGAGTCATATTATGATTGTGATCCCAAAATTTAAATCAACAACAAGCTACTTTGGACAATACCCTTACTGCATTTTTGCAAGCACTTTGCACAATGTGCTTAGTTGAAGAAAGGATAAAATTATGATAAATAAAATGAATAAAGTAAATCCACCCTTCCTTCCTATCCTATCTTTCACATACATACATACATTTGTGCTTGTATGGGAAGCACGTTGGAATCATGTTACACATAAATTGAGAAAAAATTCCTCTTACATATTTTCCTCGACTTGCGTAAAATCAATCTCCAAACGGATTCTCAAACACGTAAAAAGTAAGCAATTTATATGATGAAGTGTGATCTAAAAAATAAGTGTGAAGTATAAAAATCTCCTTTTTATTCTGAAAATGAGATTATTTAGACCGTGTACAGTATTGATAGCTGACAAGTGGTCTTTCGTTTGTCACTAGATGCAGTTTAAAAAGATATACCTTTTAGACCGTGTGGCCACTCTTGATTTAAAATGTTTCTTATTTTAGACCGTATGTGATCACATAGGGTTCTAAAGTTTTTATCTTTTCTAATAGTATAATGATTTTTGTACCTGTTTAGATGAGCTGTGGAAACCATTTTTAAATGTGATTTACAATATATGAGACAAGTATGTGATATGAGTTTTATCTCGATTTATGTAAACATACTTTTCCAATACTATACAAACATGCCCTTTATCTTTTAATAAGCCAAGTATAAATGAGGATAACCGTAAGATTAAAATTTAGACAATTTTAGATTTGATCTCATATAAATACAGTGTTTTTATTTTATGTGTGTCCAAACAAATCGGGACATTAGAGAATATAGACATCTCTGAAGAAGTTGCCCCACACCTCTTTTTATTTATTTATTACATTCCAAATAGGAGTTTCTCTACAAACCGATTTATGCCGAATGCCTTCCTCCTGGTTTCAAAGGGGGGAAGGCGAGAAGAATTTTGGTTGTAGAAAAGCAACAAAATAAAAATATTGAAAAGTGTTTCCTTCTTATTTAAGCCGAATGAGAGCTTTATTTTTCAATAGTAAAATTAATGTCAGTTTTTATTTTTTAATAAATAAGGGGTATGGAGGTAATTTGACTCAATTTATAAATTTCTAATCGTATAATTTCCAATATTTTCTTAAGATACTTATTAGTAAATTTCAAAAGTTTTTATGATTGTATAATTATTCATAGATTCAAAGCTTAAGTTACGTAAACCAAAGACAAGGAAAAGGAAAGGAAGTGATGAGAAAAAGAAAAGACTGAGAAAAGAAATGGAGAAGAAGAGAGAATAGAGCGTTTGCAAATGGAACATATATTTATCTAAATCTAACTGAAATTTTCACATCCATGTGATCTTTTCAACTGAAACTAAAGGATCAAAATGAATCTCTATCAAACTTTTATATTTAGAATTAGTGGGAGTACCATTTTGTCAATATTAACTCCATCGTGACAATAATTTGAAGCTATAATATGGAAGTGGAACATATATTTATCTAAATCTAACTGAAATTTTCACATCCATGTGATCTTTTCAACTGTAACTAAAGGAACTTGTTAAACCCGAACAGATAATGAGCAATGGAACACTCAAGAGCCCTGTACGCAGAGCAGTTGTAAACTGGTGAAGAGAAGTAATTTTACGTAAGCCAATGTAAATATGTGAATGAGATTATCCCGTTTTGCAGAAAAACACCGTTGAATGTGCGTTTAGCGTTTCCAAACGCCCCGTCAAACAAGCCCATTACTGAACAGAGTGAGATCTAAGTTGTCTACGCATGCATACGTACATACCTGGTTTTAAATGTTACTGGACATATTGTACCTGTTCGGAAAGGCAGTAGAGAAGTACTTTTACGCAAGTTGAAGTAAATATGTGAAGGAGGTTATCTCATTTTACAAAAAACACTGTTAAACGTGCATTTGGCTTCCTCCAAACAAGCCCATTAAATGAAATAAAGTGGACTACATCTCCCTCAGTTTTTACGTAAGCCAATGTAAATATGTGAATGAGATTATCCCGTTTTGCGAAAACACCGTTGAACGTGCGTTTGGCTTTTCCAAACGCTCCGTCAAACAAGCCCATTAATTAATGGATAAAGCAGATATCTGTATAATAATATGCCAACACATAAAAAGGGGCCTGCTTCTTGTTGGAGTGCATCACAAGACGAAGAAACCAAGGGAGATGTAGTCCACTTTATTTCATTTAATGGGCTTTTTTGGAGGAAGCCAAACGCACGTTTAACAGTGTTTTTTGTAAAATGAGATAACCTCCTTCACATATTTACTTCAACTTGTGTAAAAGTACTTGTCTACCGCCTTTCCGAACGGGTACAATATGTCCAGTTACATTTAAAACCAGGTATGCACGTATGCATGCGTAGACGACTTAGATCTCACTCCGTTCAGTAATGGGCTCGTTTGACGGGGCGTTTGAAAAAGCTAATGCACGTTCAATGGTGTTTTTCCGCAAAACGGGATAATCTCATTCACATATTTACATATAGAATCAGAGATTGAATCGGTCAAAGAACTGGTGAAGAGTCAAGGCCAAAGTTATATAAAACAATAAAGAACTATGTTAAGACCTATTTCCAATACCATCAGCAAAATAAGAGACCCGTTGATGCTGTGAAGATTCAACCTTAGAATGTTAAATGGGTTTGAGAAAAGGGGAAATGAAGAATATATATTTGTATTATGTTTTGCAAATGATGTGATTATGGGTAATTATGGATAGGTTTTGTATGATGATTTCTTGTTATTGTTATCAGAGTGTGCCTTCAGTCCATATTTTTGTCAACAAATCACCTACAGATCATATTATAAAGTTGACTTTTGGATTTAAATTTGAAATTAAAAATCAAACGTACATACACATTTTAACAACTACAGGTGTATAAACTTTTAAACCCCTTTCTTTTTGTTCAAACATAAGGGGCAATAAAGTCTTTTTTGCGTCTCAACTTAGTTCCATTTTGGGTCCTAAATACCCCACCGAAATTTCAAAATCTTTTGGGTCTTAGTGATAATCAAGTCTTTTTTAGGGGACCTAAATGAAATTCTCCCTTTCTTTTATATCTCATTCTTGATTGATTTATTATTTTTCTAAAAGAGTATTCAAGCATAGGGGAAATTTTGATTATTTCTGCTTAGATGCATGATCCTATTATTGTACATGTTCCAGATAATGAGTAATGGAATATTCAAGAGCCCAATGCACAAGGTTTTAACAAACAAAGACAAGTTAAGGATATCAATGGCTGTGTTAAAAAAAACAGATGCAAATGCAGATGTAGGACCTGTGGAATCCTTATTGATGGACAAGACTCAGAATGCACAGAAACATCTCAAGAATTATGGTGTTGTCAATTTCCAAAGCTATCAGGAAGGGAAGGTCCCACTTGACATTGTTAGAGTGAGTCGCTATTAACCTTTAAGGTTTACTTTACAGAGTGAAGTTCTTCATCTTTTTTAATAAGTTTGTTTTTCGAGATTTAAACTTGTATTCTCCATTCTACGTAAGGTAATGCCGTTTACTACCTGAACCAACATCTTGTTGGTAACTAACTGGGAGAATTACTACAAAGTTATGAGCAAGAGACTTAATTATTCAAAAGTTTAACAACAATTGAGGAGTGTGTAATGACAAGTTACAATATAAGAAATAATAAAAGATTTACATTCTTCACTTGTCATAAATACTTTTTTATAATTATATTTATTCCTTAAAGTTTAGCGTTTGCCCCCAACCAATCCTATCAATAAGAAATGAGACTGTTTAGTTTCAATGTGTTATTTGCCTCTCTATTTAATAGTTTATATATGAGAATTTTTTTTGTACGAACATTAAGAACTAAATGAAATATTCTTGAAATTTGAGTAAAATTTTTTAAAATTCATAATAAGTACTTACATAATAAATAACATTTTTCGTAAAAAGATTTACATTCTTCACTCATCATAGAGACTTTTTGGTAATAATCTTTATTTCCTTAAGTTTAGTGTTCTAACCCCAACGAATTCTATAAATCAAAAGTGAGACTGTTTAGTTTCAATATATGTGTTACTTGCTTTTCTATTTAATATTTTATATAAGGGAATTTTTTTCCTTGGCAAAACATTAAGAACCAAATGAAATATTCTTGAAATTTGAATTAAAATTTTTTTAAAATCTACGAGAAGTGCTTACATAATTAATAACATTTCTAATAAATAAGCTTGAAAAGTACAAAGAGTTAAGCAAATAAAAACATTCATAACAACATGTACTTAAAAAGCGAAAGTAATAAGATATGGAAAAAAATCAAATAAAAGATGACTAAATTTGATAAATCAGTAATCAGGTTATTTAATAGAACTAGGGATTTAGAAATTGAATGAAATTAGCTCAATACCCATAGTTAATTATTAACTAAATATGAAGACAAAACCACCCTTACTTAGGAAAGAATTAACAAGTAAAAGGATTGGCAGTTGCAGGATAGAGTTGCACTCTTCAGATATGGATCCACCAACAAATGAACTCTAGAGGATCCAAGCTACATGATGGGACATTGATATCAGAAAGGAAGATTTTTCTCCACAGATATGTAATTATTCTGCATCATCCAGAAATGATATTTAAAGAGAACCATCATATAAGAAATGATAGAGACAGTTATAATGAAGAAATAATATTTGAGGAAGTAGCCCCATAAAACAAAAGAAGATATGAGAAAGAAACAAGCTGAGATTACAAGAAATTTGAAGCTGCATTTATCATATAAATGACACTCAACCGTGTTTTCACACTAGTATGGTCAAACAAGTTTGAAATCATACATGAAAAAAATAAAGTAAGAAAAGAAAAGATCACAAGAAACACCAAACATTCCCAGAAACAAAAATAGTTTAGAAGTAATTCAAACAGTCGTGCTGCTTGAAATGGTTACACAGGAACCATCTAGCAACTCCACCAACAGCAATGTAGCAATATAATGTTCGTAAGGCATATGTTTAAAAGACAATTTCTTCTTGAACTACTTGTGAGTTGTGAATGCATTCAAGAAGGATGTTTAAAAGATGATCCATTTTCTTTTAAAAAAACAAAACTAAATTACCCATTCATTCAAGAAGAATGTTTAAAAGATGATCCCTTTTCTTTTAAAAAAACAAAACTAAATTACCCATCGCCATCGCGGTAAGACTTTTTGATACAGGATGGTCCTCCCGAGACCCCCTTCTTATATAAGGTTCTCGAAGAACGTGAATGGCAACAAGAAAGAAAATGGTACTCGGAGAGCGAAAAAGGACCAATAAAGCGTTCGATCCGATCATTCATCGACACGGTAGCGATGAACACATATCTGATTATCCTCAAGGTGCTCATCTCGTCGCCTCTTTCAACACTTGGAGGCGTTTTCCAGAGAATCTTTCTGAGAGACAAGAACTGTACAGGGATAGCATTCAACTGATCTTGTTGAAATTCCATGCTAGGTAATCTTAAACTTCATTTTTCATCGGTTTCTTTCAGTTTTATCAATTAGAAGTGGAATCTTTGAAGTGTTTTTTTGTTGCTATTTTTTGAAAATTAGTTTTCGATTTTCTGATCAGAGACTAGCATTCAACCCAAAGAACACAGACTTATTTGCGATCATCAACTCTGATGAAGAATGTGAGAAAGGAAAGGATGAGGTTGAGAAAAAGAAGGAATCTTCTAAGGCAAGAAACACAAAACACACTCAGTAAAGAAGAAATGTGAAGAGACCAAGTTAAATCCTTCATGCAAGGTATTTCCTTTCCTCTCCTTTCAACGCCTGATGCACGTGTCTAATGTAAAATTGCTCTGTTTTTCAAAGTATTTTTGGTCCAATTTCATATGATTGACTCAATATCTTTATCAGTGATGGAAGTAGGATCTCACAAATAAATTGTAAGGAATCGCTAGGCGGAGATATTTTAAGCTTGTTAACTGATTTCGTCAAGAAATAGCTAATCACAATTTCCGGAAGATTGAAGTATAGTATCATTATTTGGCTTTTGGCTTCACTTCACGTATCACATATTAAAGTGTCCAAATCGATTTTGGGTGGTACTGTCGTCTTGGATATCATTTCTTGGTCATTGTCTCAGGAA
>JANTPZ010099145.1:0-10561 GCA_025593235.1 Vachellia pachyceras
TTTATAACCATTTGATTGAATAAGATTCAAGCATTGTCAGGTCTAATTGAAGGTAACTCTCTCAAAAGCGTTTTATGCATTTATACAAATTGGAGCTCAGGATCTTGTACTTGAGCGATCACTCTCCTTTCCATTAGCACCAACACTTATGGGTGGTTTAACTGTTTTACACTGCATAATTTTGCATACCCAGTTGTAAAGAATGTTTGAAGGTGGCAGACCGGTGTAGTCACTCTTTGTTGTATCTGTCAGTGATCCGTGAGATTTTAAATTGTTTCTTGTACCTGTCGCTTCTCTTATTCTTGCTCCCAGAAAAGAACAAAACAAAAGTAATTCTATTTTGGAATTTGTTAATTTTACATTTCTTGTGTAATATTTTCTTAACATACTAAAAGAGTGGAGACGATTTTGAGTGACTTATTCTAAAAAGTTAACATCCTTTGCCAAAATAAATATATTAGAGATTAAAGTTCAAAAGTATGTTATTGGTAATTGCAAAGTAGCCATGGATTTGGACCTAAATTGAAAGCAAAAATTTTCTGGGACTTTTTAGATGGTGAAGTATTTTGCCTAAGTAGCAATACATCAGTTTTCAGTATAAAGCACAATTTTTGTATTCAATGTTCATATTTGACATTAGCAGTGCATACAACAACAAATTTTATTTTACTAGGTAGGTTGGTTACATGAATCATATGGTGTGTGTGTCTATGTATTATATATCATGGCTTAATAAATGCACAATAATAATTTTCTAGTGTATTACTGATGATGATTAGGTTAAACACAAGGAAAATTGTTTTTCAAATTGTTGGCTGTAGATTGCAAAAAAAAAAAAAACAAAGAAAAGAAATTGATAGCACATCTTGTAATGGGCTAGTAACAATTTGCCATTGATGATAAAAGCTGGACAAGACTTGGGATGCCCAAATGATTGTCATTCTTTATCACTTACAAAAGTCTACTTAAAAGCTTATATTTTATGAAGTTTAATAAATATTTTTTAATAATAATTAATTAATTACTATTACCATTGCAAATTTACTATTATTCCAAGATGAAAATATTTCAAAAATTAAGTTATAATATAATAATTCTTGTCTGTGGAAGAAATCAAGAAATTATTGTCTTTGTCATTATTTTTTAAGAAAAGAAAAAGAGTTAAATCTTTGGTGGAAGCAGATCAGGCTAACTCTCTCCTTAGGATGCCTGTTTTGCAAAACAAACCAGGCAGACATATCAAGAGGCTTCAGGCATTTTTTTTAATATTATTAAAAATATGGTAGAAAACAATGTTGATTGTTGAAGAAGTGCTGAACCCAATTAGACAGAGGATCTGCAAAACTTTTTTTTTAAAATATAAATTGGAATCCATTAAGAAAGAGTATATCAGGAGGGTAGAGTTACCCCTTCAACCATCATCTGAAGCACAACCATCATCTGAAGCAAAGTAGATGGTGGTTGTTCATAGAAATAAAAATTTTCTACTAGGTCATGAGCCATTTTAACTAACATATCTACCAAAATATTACCGTTTGTCAACAAAAAATAATATTTCAATTTCAAATTAACAACATCCGAATTTCATCAACAATATATTTGAAAGGGTGCCTTTTGTCACACCTACCAATATCACCATATTAACAGCCTCAAATGAAACTTTTTTTAATTATTTGCTATGCATTTTTTTAATTATAAATCTACCATTTTTAATAATTAATTATTCAACCCTTTTTTTTTTGACTAAACAACCCTAGATTTTTCGAATATATCAGCTTCATTGCACCCAGATACAGAGTCGCCCAGTCGCCTTTGAGCTTCACTCGCTTCGCCGTCGCCCGTCGCCTTTGAGCTTCACCCGCAGAGTCTCAGTCGAGCTTCCAGCCTTCTGAAGCTTCCCTGGCAGTCGCAGACGCCTCCTGTGACATACAATGGAGGCTAAAACCACCACGTTTACATACTAAATGAGGTTTCCGCCTGCTTTCATCTCAGCCACATCTCGGTGAGTTCTTCGTCTTTTCTTTTCCTCTTCTTTCTTTCACCGTTGCAGAATTAAATTCAATGGATATGACAAATACTTTGATGTATTGTATAGATAGATGCAGATGTTTGATGTATGATGAGGATTTTTCTTGAACTAAAATCCTTCTCCTATACTTTATCTCTTTTCCGTACCTGTTAGCTGTAGTTTTTATTCCTTAATGTGGTATCTCCTCCTCCAGCCGCCGCCTCCACCTTCTCCGTCGTATTCGTTCGTCGCCGTTATCTCTACTGTACTCTCGTTCGTTCTCGTCTTCTCTGAGTTTGTTCTCTCAACCTTTGATTTGTATTTTGCAATTCAGTCCTTCATTCTGGTGACCGTCTTAGTTCGTTCTTCATTCATGTTCTTCAGCTTACAGACTCGGTCCTTCCTGTGTGTGCCATGAGCAAACAATTGGCTGATTTGTAGTCCTATCGCAAGTTTTTCTTTGATGAGCTGAGAAACTCTGCAATGTGTGCTCTCCTCAAAGGTTATCTGGGAGAGTGAAAAATAAAATCAAGGAATACAATCCTTCTGTTGCATTTAATATACATGAATATAATAACTGAAGAATGTTGCGTATGCCTCTCTTGCTACAGCATTTGCTAAATATGACTTGCCTGTTCAAGGAGGATCATACAATAGAAAGGGTTCTATTAATTTAGAAAATGTGAATATCCAGCATCCGGGTGTGTGTGAAGTCATCAATTGTGAAAGCCAAAGAAATTGACCCCGTTTATTTGTTAGCATATATATTAAATTAGATTATTGTGAATCTACTCTTGGGTGACATTACTGACTAAAGTAATGTAGGCAAACAAAATGGTAACGGTATATTTGTCAACCTATTAACTCCACTCCCTCTTAAGATGGAGTTTTCAAATATTATCTGACTTGCTCATGATGACTTGGAAGGGGTTTTATGATAGTATTGACTATTTTTTATGATGGTGAGAATAAAAAAGGAGGGTATGATTATATGGATCGTATTAATATTCCTGGAGATAGGGAGACACCAATAGCTTGTATAAACTTTATATGCTATTTTGTCAGTGTTCGACAAACACTATTTTTATGATATTTGAATGTCATACGTCTGTAAGTCATAAATTTGTTGAATCTGGTGCTTAAGCTTAACTTTTAATGCTTATCTATCAATAATTGTATGCATATATAGATTTAATGAAGGAAACTTCATTTAGTATGCAAACGTGGTGGTTTTAGCCTCCATTGTATTTGTATAGAATGTCAAATGATTTCAATTTAAATCTCTGCTTGGACAACCTTACTTGCACACGTGGCATACAATCTTTGGCATTTTTATTTTATGTTCTTTCAACATGATAATGCATCAGGATGCCCTTCGCCCCTCACATATACACAAAGTTACATGTTCTCTTTTTTCTTTTTTTGTGGTGGCGATTCTCATGTACACAGGTGTTCTCTAGATTCATTATCTGCATACATTAATATTTATAGCTTTAATTTAACTTGTCCATCTGCATGTACGTACTTTTAATGATGCCTCTGTATCTGGCTGTTGGAGTAAGCTGTTTCATGTTTTCTTAAATAGTAGGATTCTTGAAATAGTGATTGCTTATGCAATTATCTTATATGATCAATGACAGAACATAATTGAAAAGGGGGCATGGCAACAAAACCGAAAGATGACAATCAACAGGCAATGAATTCCACATCTGTCCAGAAAACTGATGAGGACCTTGTAGCCCCAGGCCCTTCTGCTGCCAGTTTGATGGAAAGTATAGAAAATCAGTATCACAAAATGAAGGAGCACGCAGAAACTTATCCTTATGTATGGGCTTCCTATATTGTTGTATACGGTGGCTTTGGTCTCTGGACTGCCTATCGGTGGAGAAAGCTTCGCAAAACTGAGGACAGGGTTCGAGGTCTTCAGGCAAGGCTGAAGCAGCTTGTTGAAGCTGAAAAATCTACTGCTACTTCTACCATGGCCGAGAAGACTCCATCTTCTGATGAAAAGCCTCCTAAGTAATCACTTTAGTTAACTTCCAACTACGTTATATTTCCATGACAATTGTGGATGCCTCATTATTCTCACCAGCCGATTCTTTTGAAGGAGCAATTGACTACACTAGAAGATATGAATATACAATAATATCTCACAATTTGCCATTTAACCTTCTGTGGCGATTTTTTTTGGCACAATTATTTGTAGAATCTCTCCATGTACTACCTTTTTATTCAAGAGAATTTTGGTGGGTGGCTGTGCCCTTGCCGTAATAGCATATTCCAAATGTGAGCTTGTATATTATATTGCATGTTTTATGCTACATGACTGAAATTTAGTTCATTGAATAGCTCATCATTCAGCTCGGTTTATCCGGGAGGCTTTTCGCACCCTCTTTCGATCAGAATTGGGATCAGTGGATAATATATTTGGGCACTAATTAGTAGGCCTCTTTTTTGGGATATTGGAAAAAACACGAGTATTTTAATGTAATAATATTAATAGTAACAAATACATGTCAACACTTATAGCAGCACTAGACGGTTATACGAAGAGGTCCAAAGTTTGAATCCGCATGAACATACCATAAACCATAATTGGTAGTATTGATATCATATTTATCCTTTTTAACACTCTCCAGTAAGACTTTGTAATGCAGTTCATAATGCGAACGGGATCTTATATTTAAGACAATAGAGTACACTATATAATTGTTTGATATAAAGTACTTATATAATAAATATTAAAAATTCAGAAACTGGATTACAATTAATTGATTAAAAGATAGTCATTGAAGTTTTATGCGGTTTAGACAAGCAATAGTGAGATAGTCCTGATTTGAAAACACAATGATAGATTTGCATGTTGAGGCCACAGAAAGATTGCAAGTCTTGACATTAATAAATTCTCTACTTCACAAGGCTCATTTCCTACTCCTAATAATAAACAAGTACATAAATTACATTCAACTACAAAAGCCTAGCATCTATATAAAATCATAAACGCCTACAAATTCCAAGTATCTTGTTGGTTAGCATTTTCAATTCCTTGGGCTATGCAATTATATAAACCCACACTAAGTTACATCTCTTAAGCTCACAGCTTGAAATGCATAGATGGGGAAATTACATCATAAGACCGTGCAGATTTTGTAAATTCTAAGTCAAACGATTTTGAAAACCATAATTATTTTTTTAAAAGAAAAACCAAAATACTATCAACTTTTAAGAAAGTTACCCTTAAATATCTACATTATGATTTTGATTGAGTTCATCAGTAACTTCCCCAAAAATTTAATAATACTTTTAGTTTTCAATAATAATTAGTTGTAAATATTATTTAATCTAAAATTTACAAAACCCCACTTTTTAGAGCAATTTCCCCTCTACACAAGCCCCAATAGGCTTGGCCTAGTGAAGTACTTGGACCCACTCATACCGACCTGGGAGAGGTACATCGTTCACAATGTCAAAGTTATACCTGCAAAATAAAATCCATATTATTTACATATTTAAGTACACAAGACCACACTTGAATGGGTGAAGTGAAAAAGTAACCAAAGAGAAAAAGAAAAAAAAGTGATATAGGCAGAATACTTCTCCATAAAGATTCTGTGTTGCTGCTTCTCTGCAAAAGCAAAGAACTCCTCAATCTCGAAAGCCGTTGGAATATTCCTTTGCACGTGTTCAGATAAAATTTGCTTTGTGGTTGATGCAGGGGTGCTCGTAGTATTAGAATCCCCTGTGAAACTAAAAGGAGGGCTATCCCCAGTACTCCTGTTTATCCACACACAAAAAATGCCAGCCAAAAATCAATACCTATAAGAAAAAAGAGTCAAGTCATCAAAATAGCAAGAGAAAAAGATTAAAGTGCTTCCAACAGCTTTTAAAGTTGGAAGTTACTTTGGCCTCTCGCACTCGAATCCATCTCTTCCTCATTGCTGTGTAATGTGTAGTACTATTTCTTTTCTTAGCTAAATATACGGATTTCAATTAGTCAAATATGACTTGCTTATATAAATAAAACTCTTGGCCAAGAGCATCCAAAAGTTTCTGCATCCGAAATCTCTGTGTGATGCTAGCTGACAGCATAACAAGTCATTTCATGTTTATGAAAATTGAAAAGCGAACATCTTTCCCTTACAATAAATCCGTTCAAGTTGTTTTTTTTTTTGCCAACAATCCGTTCAAGTTGAAACTAAAGACAAGTAGCTATTCTAAAAACGTATAGCTAGCATTTAATGGGACAGAGTCTGACACAGTGGGCTCACATATTTTGGAAAAGATACAGAGCAAGAGACGGCCAAAATCTTTCACATTCATTACCAACAACAAGGACAATCAAGGTGAAAAACATGATATTGGAATCACAACAGAAAGAAACAATTACCCAGATTTTGACTAAATTATATTGTTTTCAATCTTTGGAAAATAAAACTAATACTTTCATTTGGTCCTTCAAAACGCAAGTCTCCTAATCGAATCTTTCGAAAGCATGGTTAAAGTCTTAAAGATAGCTGTAACACATTAATGGGTCCATTTCACTGGTTCCACTGGATCCATTGGAAAAGATAAAACTGTCAATAAAAGATCAGGGAAGATGCAATAAATAACCCTTCTGAGAACTGGGCATTATTGTTGCAGAACCTCTCAGGTTACAACTCACAAATGTTAAAAGTGCTTGTTTGGTAATATCGTTGCCAAAACAGTGCACGTAAGTCGAGACAAAACTATCTTGAAATCTGTAAAAACCATTTTGAAATCCATAAAAACCATCTTAAAATCCGTAAAACCATCTCGAAATCCACAAAATGCCTCGAAATCTGTAAAATCCATTCTTTCAACAGAGTTCCCAAACACACACAAAATTTGACCAACCCTTGTGACAACTGTCCCTTTCCTTGGTGCTCAGGTTACAAAGATTTTAGAATGCAGTAATCAAAATGAAAGCGAAATAACACAAGACAAAATTTCAGAGACTGCGACCACACATCAGACACACAAAAAAAGGCCATAGTAAGCCTTCATTCAAGTAAAGCTAAACATTAAAGTTTCAAGAAGTCCTTTTCCCTTTTATTTATGGTTGTTTGAACTTCAGAATTTAAGAAAAAGCTAATTAATGGCGAAAAAATCCACACATGAAAAAGAAAAGAACTTAGACAATATACCCAGGAAATGAACAAATAAATCTAGAAACACTTTGCCTAGAAAGTCAGGAAGGAGCAAACCTCAAAGATCAAACCCAGAATTGAAACAAAAGAGGAATGATAACCATCAGAGAAATCAGTGACAACGAAATTTCAAAGGTGAATTTAAGAAGCATGCAGTACCTATCTTTTTCTTCAACCTCAGAGACATTTTCTCCGAACGAACTCTCAATATACATATCAACATTTTCCTCACCATCACTTCCCTTTGCAATGTCCCCAGGATAATGCCCCTTCTCGTTAATTAACGACCCAGGTTTCACCGAACTTCCTCTCACCCCCGAATTTGCCATCATGCCACGACAATTAGAGTTAGGACTTCCATTGCAACAGTTTCCGTGAGACATTGGCAGCGACGGCGGTGACTTCTTCGAGCCGACGAAGACCTTCAGGAGGCGTCGGCTTCGGAGTTGGAGGTAGGAAAAGGAAGAAGCATCAGCATCAACGGGTGAGGAGGAGGAGGAGGATGAGGAAGAAGACTTGCAGTGGCTCTGTAACGCAAGGGTTTTGGCTCTGGTACGAACACCCTGTGAGGATTGAGTCGGGACCTTCATGACTGCAACATCACCTGCGATTTTCGATTTCTTCATGTACTTGCCCATAGTGAAATTCAGAGAGCGAAGAGTTTCATGCAATAAGAGAATGAGAAGAACGATGCAAAACTGCAACGAAACAGCTTGATGTAAGTGTTGACAGAGGGAGAGGGAAGAGAGAGAGAGTCCAATTCTGAGTCTTTGAGAAAAGGTAGGGCAGGGGAGGAAGGTGCTTTAGGGTTGGGGCCATACTAGGGGACAGGAGCCCTTATAAATAAACGAGTACTACCTTTTAATTAATATAAATATAAATATAAAAAATTCTTTGGTATATTCTTTCTCTTTTCTATTTTAGTTTTTGAGGAAAAAGGCAGCTTCAATCAAATAAAAACTGAGGATGGAAACACAATATACCAAAAAAAAAATTTCTTTCATCGTTTATTCAAATAGACCCCGAAAAGAATAAGAAATTAAGAACTAGGAAGGGAAAGACACTTTGGTAGTTTGGTATAATCTCTAATCTCTATTGCTTCATTTGTATTATGGTTTAGCCAACCAATGGGTTCGTCTTTGGATCATATGGCGAGAATTCCATTTAGTTGTGGTTTCAATCTTAGTATTTGGGGAAACATCTTCACAGCTCAGTGAAGTTAGATAAATCATACCTATTGAAATCGAATAAAAAATGATTTGTTTATCATGCTTCTGTGTCTATAGAAATATGCCCATTGGATTATAAGTTAGGAGAAATGCCTTTAGATTATGGGTAAGCTCAACTCTTTTTTTAAAATTCTGTTATTAAAAAGGAGAAAGTCATTTATATTGTAAAAAAAAAAAGAAATCCATTTATTAAATAAATTTCCTATAATACATCCATTATTGTGATGTCTAAAAAAATTGAATTAATTTAAAAAAGGGTTAAAAATAATTTTTCCCTTAAATTATTTCATGATAACATTTGCACGTCAAAACCTCGTCTCATGCTTTTTTTAACAACGAGCATCTTTTTGGGCCTATGGCCCCCCGAACCCCCGATATCCGGTGCTTTTTTCTGAGTCATTGACCTTTTTTTAACTAGATCATGTAAATCGGGGCAACCAACTAATCCAAAACGGGGAATACTTAGGGGCACCCCTTTAAGGTGCTTTGCACCAAGGGTAGGTATCTCGTCCCCTTGAACATGGTTCCAGGAATTCAACTATCGACCCCTAAGGAAGTAACAGCCGCCTTGACTGCTTCCCGTGGTTCTCATGCTTTTTTTTAAAAAACAAAATGGTATGATTGAAATGATAAAGAAGTTTTTTTCAGGAAGGCAAGAGCTCATAACATGAGGTAAGAAGTAGAATCAAATCCGCTGCCTCTCACATGTTAAACAACTTCATGCTACTAAACTATAAAATTATTGGTAAAGGATAAAAAAAAAAGTTACTTGGGGATTGACAGAGGTATTAGCTACATTTACAGAGAGACGAGCTATTTCATTGAGTTACCTAAGTGTATGAGAGCCACTTCGTGATTAAAATTAATCCCTTTCGAGGCATACATTTCAACTTTTCCTAACAAGTGCGCTTTTCGAAATTCAAACCCGTGTTCTCCTTTTTATAAGGGGTGATACTGCTTATCACATCAATCAACAGCGTGTTGATAAGCCGTGAGCCATTTTAAATTATATATTACATAAAACAGAATTCTAACTATTGTGAATTGTTTCAGCTTAACACAAGGCTTTAGCTCAAACCTATAAATGTAACATGCTAAAAGTGAAAGTAGTAGAGCTATTGCCTCTGTAAAACACTATAGGTAGGTGCATTACTGGAGAAAAAACGAAGAGAGGAACCTGAATGTCTTGATCAAGGCATTTTTTTTTTTGTAATGAGAGGGCATTTCATCCCCCGGCATCCCGGATCCTTTCAGATCCAGATTAATCTGAGGTCAGTCTGGAGAGCGCCGGGACTTTCCAGGATTCGAGCACAAGACCTGACGGCATTTTGAGTCTAAGAGAGTGACACACAAAAAATCTCCAAGGAATCTTTAGAATGTTCAGAATATTCCTCAATCAGCTGGAGGGGGAAATGCAGATGATAGGATTCAGTCTCTCCTTTACTTTGGCAGTAAAATCCAACGAGGATGATGATATGCTTCTGATCAATAAAGGTTGATATAACCTGTAAAAATTCGATTCATAATCCATAATGTTTTGAATTTAAATTTCATCACCAATGTAAAAAGCTTACTGATAGGCAATATGTATGTGCACTTTTAAAGCTCTATATGGTTATAATAAATATACTCTAATACAATGAATTCTTGATACTTAATTCACCTAAATTCTTTTCAAAAGTCTGTAAGCATAATACCTTAGGCGGTCAAAACTAATTAAACAAAAACTTTGACTGGCCCAACTCTTAGGTAATACTCGGATCAAGGTCATAAAAATATATTTACAATTCATTTTATACATTTATATCATAAATCATAAATTACTACGTTAAAAACAGTTGTAACAGTTAAAATAAATAGTCATTCCTAGCTCATTAGAAAATGAGTTGAATTTTATTTAACTTTGTGTTAACACGTTTTCATTATTGAGTGACATATGAAAGCTTTTTTTTTTTTTTAATTACAGACCTAGGAAAACTTGGGGAACAGACCTTAGCCTTTTATTGTTTTTTTAAAAAAAAAAAGATATTGGCCCTGGCAATTCAGATCCATGGACCTTTTTTTTTTAGTTTTTCGTGTGTCATTTTGTGAGCACGCCATTCCATGGTCTGCGCCAGTCTGCCTCAATTTTGGGTACTGATTTGACGCCACACCCA
>JANTPZ010099148.1:0-11033 GCA_025593235.1 Vachellia pachyceras
GCGAGGAGACCTTACGGTGGTAGCGAGGTACCGATGGGACAACCTCTTTGAGGTTGCGTTAATTATCGCGGCTGTCACTCCCCAGGGTTCGAACTCTCACCCTGAGGAATGCTGATAGTAGCCCTTGCCAACTCTACCAAACGCCTATTGGTCCCTCTTGCTTTAATTTGACTTCTCATGACACCGTCCAGCACATTAGCCGGCCCACACCCACAACAACATCTCGCCACGAGCACTAGATCACTGTTTAAGATCCATCGAAACTACACGAGATCACTGTTTAATTGTGGGTGGAAGCCAGCCTCAGACTGTCCACGAGAACTTGCTTAATTCAAATGGAAGATCACACATAAGAGATTTCAATGTCAAGGCTTTGTGTTTAGGGTACAGAAAGGGTCGTAGATGTTGTACACATCATAGCCTGTGTCTCCGGGAAGAAGAACATGGAGGGTAGGCATGTGTATTGGAGGGCATGTGGTGTTGACAAGTAATGGAGGGGACAACAATCCCTTGGTGCCCATAAAAGCTAAGGCCAGTGGTGGGGTAGAGTTGGGATCTCAATGTTAAGTATGATTCGTCGCTTTCACAGTAGTTAATGATGCTGTTTGCTTTCAATTCTAAAACACTAATAATAGAGATCTCAAAGCAACCAGGTACCAACAAATTGCTATTACGTGCATGGTAACGGAACGTGTGAGTGGCCTGCGTGTGAATTGGTCATTTATTGAGTTTGGTGGGTTCTTTCATGGATTGGTGCGTATTTGACTATGCATGGTTTTTCCCATAGGTTTCACCTGCTTCATGCTATTGCTAGCGACTTCAATGTCCTACCATGGTGGCAATCTCTTACAAATTGAGTTCTTTTTTTTTTCTTTGCTCAAGACTTTTTCTACATGTAGAAACCACCATCCTTAGGCACACACGTCGATCTTACGACTCTCCACTAGCTATACATATCGATCGCTTCGTTTCTCGCATTTTCGAGTCGTAAATTGACAACACATCACGCTCTAATAGGACCTACTGCTTTTTTTTTGGTGGCTTCAAAATTTTCACCAAGTTTAATTTTCCCCCGGCCATCATAATTTTGATGGCAAATCGACTATGCTATTTTGATTTGGATCAAACATGTACTCAATGCCTAAAAGATCAAAGATTTAAAAATCAAACGATATTGATAGAGCCTAATTAGTGATTAGGGCTGAGAATGTGCCGTTATACAATTCAGGCCACGTTACTAACTAGCAACTGCAGGTCAATTCAACCAGCGATAGAGCCTGCCTCGTCGCCAAATTTAAGGCTCCCTTAGCATAATTTATCCCTTAATCATTTAATGACCAATCATTAAAGTTCATTTATGTCCATTCACTTTTTGTTTTTTTGTTTTGTGTTAAACCCCCCCCTCCCCCTCCATTTTCCATCTTGATAGCCTACAAACTAGATCTCCCTCCTATTTCACCTTCATCCTCAAAAGGTAAACCATACAATAATAAGCGATTTATAAAATCAGCGATCCATTCTCTAGCTCTCAAAGCACGTGCCAATAATGGACCCCCACCAACCAATATTTCTGATTGCAACATTTCTGATTAGAACAGTTTTATAAAATCACGTTCATATAAATCGTAAATTATGTTAGAAGGGTAGATTCTATGTTTGGCCATTGATTCATATATTCCTCCGTTGTTCCTTGAGCCAGGTGCTAACTACACTTTTACATCCCTCCCCCATGCATGATAATTCGCGCGCGCCCTCCCACACACACACATTATATTCCAATATTCCCAGTCAATAATTGTTGCGTTGATTATATATATACCAACCCCAAGGAAAAAAAATTGAATAATCTACCTTAACATTACCTATATGTGTTTTTGAGGGTGATAAAAAAAGCTAAACGAATAATTTAGTTATAATATATATTCTTTGAAATATTTATATGTATATTTAGATTATATATCATTTTACACGCGCAGACAATTTAGTTTAAAAAAATGATAGATAAATTAATTAATTTTGAGTCCTTGATCTTTCCAGAAAAATCAATTAACTCTTATATTAAGAAACGAATGTAGTATTATTTATCCTCCACATCCTCATAATTATAAACATGCATGCAACAAAACATATATTTTATTTGGAAGGCAATGAGAGGAAACCGGATTTTGTTCCTTCTTTAAAAAAACACCATATTTGTCATTGTTGTTGAATGGTAAACATATGCACATTTCAATATACATATTATTATGATCTATCAAATATAAATCCGGCCATATCAATTTGACCTAACCATACAATATTCAATTATGACCTTGCCAATTCAATGGTAATTAAATTTAAATCAAATAATAGCATCCCCTTCTCGCTATAATTACTCCGTCTGTGCATGCCTGAGATGGAAACAGATCCATTTCCATTCACAGAGGGGTGTGGTTTTAAGAACTTCGGATGCGAATTTCAGATAACACTAGAAGTCTCATCACCCGACACATTGAATACTTATTACGTGTGAAATTGATCGCTCATTTTGTGTTCCACATTCATTTCCCTTTTACCATCAAAACATTGACAACGCACGCATCTAAAAAAACACATTGATGCATACATTTCACCATCTAATTTTAGTAGTGTCCGAAGCCGAAAGAAATTATATGATTTTCCTTTCCTACCTCTCTGATCATTAAAAAAAATGTCTTGCAAATAAATGCATTTGATAATTTGGTAACAATTAATAGAATAGATTCCCCCCTTAAGAATACTCCTATCTACACTGAATACATTAGTCTTTAATTTGTGCGTCCCATGAAGTATAAATAGGAATTTGATAAGGCGGGTACATGACACACTTGGATTTGTGGGACCCAATGGGAGGGCAGAGGGTGAAGTTTCGGTGCGGTAACCCTCACTGGAAATGCTGGGCCCGAGGAATGGGGTCAACGGCTAGAAATTCGAATTCGGAAGGAGAAGAGGCGGAATCAAAAGGGAGGAACTGGGAATAATGAAGCGGAGATTGATGCCACGTAAGCAAACAGGTGCCAAGGTGGCATTGGCTCCCAAGAGGATGGGGGCAATGACGGGCACGCGCGTGAGCCTCCTTTATAAAAAGCCTCCACTTCCTCTGTTCCGCTTCCGCTTCATTCTCACTCATTCGCTCCTTCCTTTCTTCCTAGTTCCTCCCACAGCCATCCATCACACTGTTCCTAAACAATCATCCCTCTATCATCGCCCTCTTCCTCATCATGCTAATCATTTCATTCTCCTTCCTTTTCACCTTTTAACTCCTCCTTCCTCCCCAAAAAAGTCCCTCTTGTTCACCATTAATTCCCTTTTCATCCGTGCTGCTCATAAATTCTTTTCGCATCAAACATGTACAGGTCCCAGAGGACGTCACTCACAGACCACAGCTTCCTCAGCCACGCCAAGACCCCATCCTTCTCCTCTTCCCTCCTCGATCAAATTTACCGCTCCATTGACGAAGGCGACACCACCAGTGGCAAAATGAGCTTGTACCCAGAAACGTTGGCCAAGAAACAGACCAGACTCAGTGGGAAACATAGTAACAGATGCGAGCGAGAGGGGGAGAGTCTTCGGAGAGCTTGTATGCTGGAGAAGTGGACGGACAAGAAGGTAGTCGAAAAACATGGGACTCATGGAAGACCCAAGTCGACAGAGATGGACAAGAAGTTACGTCGCCATCATGATTGCACGTCCCAAGATGCTCTGTTTTTCAGTTCAACTTCAAGTTCCTCGGATTCTAGTTGCGGAGGATTCTCATCCTCTGATACGGAGTCCATGTTCGGAGCGGGAACACGTTTCGCACCCCCGAGGCCTAAGCCGGTGAGGACCAGCCTGTCTGACAAGAAAGAGAGGAGACAAAGCGCTTCGATTTATGGACACGGAGAAGTTCCGACGTTTCATGATTATGGTCAAATTCCCAGCACAACAGCGAGCAACGAAGGCTTAATCAAGTCAAAATCTAGGGCCTTGAAGATCTACAACAATCTCAAAAAGGTAAAGCAGCCTATTTCTCCCGGTGGGAGGCTCACGAATTTCCTGAACTCTCTGTTCACTCCTGGTAATACGAAGAAATCAAAGGGCACGCCTTCTCTGGGAGGTTATGAAGACTTGAACTCTGAGAGAAAATCAAAATCAGAGCAAGCCTCGGTTTCGGCCTGTTCCTCCGCATCATCATTCTCACGCTCTCGTCTTAGCAAGACCTCGCCTTCGGCCAGACACAAGTTACGAGACGGGGTTCAAAGAAGCGTCCGTTTCTGCCCCGTAAGCGTGATCGTTGACGAAGAAAGCCGACCTTGTGGCCACAAATTCTTGTACGAACAGAACAACCGTAGCGTGATGATACCTGTGTCGGTGCCAACCGAGTGGAAAATCGGACGGTCACCACCAACTTATAAGAAGAACGATGGAGAGATAAAATTGGCGGGCATGGAGAAGAGCAGGATGGTTGAAAAGGCCGGAAGAGAGCTGCTGAAAGAGTATCTTCAGAATCAGAAGAGCGATTTGACGTTGATGGATTTGCCTTTGAAGACAAACGAGTATGAATATGAGGACGAGGATGCAGCCAGCTATTCAAGTTCGGATCTTTTTGAGCTGGATCACTTAGCAGTCATGGAAAAAGGTAGGTATTGTGAGGAGCTTCCGGTGTTTGAGACGACTCATTTTAGGACTAATCGCGCCATAGCCAATGGTCTGATACTGTAGTTTGTTCATTAGCAGAGACACTTGTTACCGTTTTGTTTATCTGTTGGAGTGCTTTCTCTGAGAGCTTAAGTTCTAATTAATGGTGTCACTGTTTATCCTTTAGATTGAGACAGATCTGGTGTTTCGTATATGTTACGTACTATTACGTATGCAGTAGATGTATTATGCAGAAAATGATGTAATGTGTGTTTGTGTGTCAGAGAATCGGCAATATTTTTGTTTTGGAATGAAAAGGAGAAAAGAACAGTAGGGGGTTGAATTTATGAGTAGGGTAGTTGGTGGGGGTGAAAAGAAATAAATGGGGATGCGTTAATTCTCGATCGTGATTAAACATACAGATGGAATACTGACACAGGGGTTTGATGTGGAGGAGTGAGAAGGGGGAGAAAGCAATCGGGGAGACCGGGGAACGACACTGCCAGGTCTCAGAAGTACTAACAAATTCCTCATATCCTCATGCGTTCTCACGTGGCCTCCCCGATCTTTGTTGAAGATCTCCTCCTTTTTATCAGTCATGGCTTTCTACCGATGATATTATACTTATTTGTTAACACCGTTTTCTAAATGGTACACACATTTCAATATAAAATTATCTCGAAATATGTGAAAATTATGTTGAAATTCATTAAAAACCATATCGAAATCCATAAAATCATCTTAAAATCTGTAAAATACCTCAAAATCTGTAAATTCATTTCTTTCCACCGGCTTCCCAAATACACCCATTTTCCTTCAAAGTAACGTTACAGATTTACAGCCAAGCGTTAAACATAAACACTCCTTCAAGTGGATTAATGCCGAACATACATTCATTCGTTCATCGCGATGTGAGATTTCTGTTGGATCAACCCCAGCTGATTTATATATTAACTCTATTTTTGGTTAAGCACAGATCGATTGTTTAAAGTACGCCTAATATAATATTTAATGCAAGTAAACTTAAAAATTCAAATTTTAATTCATTTCGAGAAGAAAATGGGCATCAAACGTGAACATTTTAATTGAAATTCGAACTCTGTAAATTTGTTACTAAATGTTTCATGCAAGAGAGCCCAGGTATTAAAAGAAGAAAAATGAAACTAAAGAGTAACCCCCTTGTATTCGAATAATTATTACTGGATGCTAAAGGAAATTAAACTCTAATCTGCGTTTGTAGATGCTGGCCATGCATGCACGTGTAACTTAGGGTTCATTTGGCTTCATTTATAAATTTTGTTTAAATACTCATATTTTTTTTTTCAAAAATTAGATATGAAATTCACTTATACTCATATTAAACAAATATTTTCTTATTCTTTTGCATAATAAATTATCTTTCCTCATTTTCTTTCTTTCTCCATCCTCTTTTTTTCTACTTTTTACCTCAAATTCTGTAAGAAGCCGTAAAAACCACTCTTCCATAACATATTTTTTAAAGCCTAAATTGTACCTTAAATTTTATAAAAATTATTTTTAAATGGATCTTTTAGTCAGATCTAAATCAGATCGACCAAGTAAAATATAAAAGACAGAAAAGAAAAGGGAAAGCGGCGGGGTAGGGCTAATTCTATATATGTAGACCTAATGATGCGCAGTCTTGGGAGGACTACGTGGCGAGCATGAAGCGGGTTTGGGAGGGCTACGTGGCCCATTTGGAAAGAGGAATCTGTGTCTGCCACCGTCAAAGAAACAACGTGATCTTATAATCATTAGCGATTAAACAACCGATAATTCGATTGACTTAACTTGCCAGGCAACCATTGGCAGGCAACTACTGTTTCCCTCCATTTTTAATCCCCTTGCCACTTTGATGTCCTAACCCGAGAAACTGGTGACTACCAAAAAAACTTTGGCGGAACACGGCGGCGGCGGATCTGGAGCTTCCATTTTTAATTTAACCCGGTTAGGAACAGATCTACGGTGTCCTCTGTGTTGGTTTGGAGATTCCGTACTGTGAATGAGGTGGATAGGTAACCCTGCAATCATCATGAGACGAATAACTTTGTGGTGGTCTCTATCTCATCCACCACATCCTATGATTCTCTCATCCTCTTTAGTAACCCCAAGTTTCTGAGTCTCTCATCGTTTCATATCATATCATGGGACTCCCATAAACTTCATGCCACCTAACTCTAAAGGCCCGTTTGGTACACTGGAATTGGACAGATGGATTTGGAAATGGAATTCATTTTCACAATAAATGTTTGTTTGGTACATTGGAATTAGGCTCCTGGTGAAATTCATTTCCATCAAAAAGGGTGGAATTCAATTCCACATCATGACCCATGGAATTGTCAAAATCTCCATGGAATTCTATTTTTGCCCCTTTCTTCGTCTTCGTCCAGATCGCGAGTGACCCAGAATGAAGGCGTCGGCGAGGCATTGAGAAGGAAGAGATGTCACCTTCAGATTGCAAGCGACCCAGAACGAAGGCGTCGGCGAGGCATCGAGAACGAAGGCGTCGGCGAAGGCGATCGAGAAGGAAGAGATGCTCTCTTCGAAGACGTCGTCTTCGTCGGAGGAAGAAGCTTCCAGATCAGCGACGGCGAGGCGCGGAGGAAGAAGCTTCCAGATCAGCAACGGCGAGGCGATGGAGAACAATGACGGCGATGGAGAATAGTGACGGCAATGGCGAACAGCGACGGCGAGCAGAGAGGAATGAGATGGGTGAACAGTGAATGAGAACATATTTTTTCATGATAGGGGCATTTCGGTCATTTTACATAAAAATCAAGATTCATTTCCAATACATACCAAACGCACTTTTAAACCCCATATCCATATCCAATTCCATTTCCATCAAAATCAATTCTGTGTACCAAACAGGGCATAAGGTCACGTTTGGTACCATGGAATTTGGAGGAATGAATATGGAAATTGAATTGATTTCCATATCTATGCATGATTGGTACCATGGAATTTGGAGGTATGGATATGGAAATGGAATTGATTTCCATATCTATGCATGATTGGTACCATGGAATTAGCTTCCACATGGAAGTCAATTCTACCAAAACCATGGATTTACAATTCCATCTCAAAAGCTTGGATTTGTAAATCCATAGAGATAATTCCATCTTTCTACCCTCTGCCTTCGACCTGCCTTGTTTCAACCAGGTAAGGAATATCTTCATCGTCATCAGCCATCTGCCTTCGACCTACCTCGCCGTCATCGTCATCACCGGTTGAGCTTCTTTCTCCGGTCGAGCTTCTTTCATCGTCAACAGCGTTATCGTCATCGTCGTCATTAAAATAGGTCGAGCTTCTTTCTTAGGTCATCGTCATCAGCGTCATTAAAACCAGTGGAACTTCTTTCTCCGGTTGATGTCATCAGCGTGAGCGTCGCATCATCGTCATCGTTGTCATCAGCGTGAGTGTCATCGTCATCAACGCCATCTTCAGCGTCATCGACTACCATCATCGTCATCGGCAGCATCATCATCTTCGGCTCCTCCGAGAACCTCCGCAAGCATTCCCATTTCCGGCGAGCATTCGTTCCTAGTGTGGATTTCCGGCGAGCATTCCCATTCCCATTTACGCTGTCGTTTACTTTCCTGGATGAAGAATGGGGTGTGAGAGATGAAATTTTTAATTTTAAATTTAAAGGGTATTTTGGTCTTTTAAAATAAAAATTGGGTTCCATTTCTATGACATACCAAACGTACTTTTAAATTTCATATCCATCTACATTTCCATATCCATTTCCATTTCCATCAAAATCAATTCCAATATACCAAACGGGACATAAGTGCTATTCCTATTGTTGCCGTCTTTATTCACTCAGCGGTTATGCCTAACCACCTATTATTCTGGAGGACGCAGGTCTATATATGTGTGTATTCATTATTATTAAAAAATCACCATTGTATAGTGTTATGTTGTCTAATCATTAACAAGTGGATGTGATAATAGGCCGAACATCAAAACGACCACACAACCTAACAAGAGGTGAGAAAGTTCGACAGATATATATAGTAGCTAGTGTACTATTGCAATGCGTATGTTGCAGGAGATGAAAATGAAAGAAAACTTAACACGCACACAAACACAGAACCCAAATGCTAGTGCCTGTAGAAGGAGAGAGAAGAGGTAATATTGGGCAGGATAGGTATGGCAAGGGAGACCAAGGCTTTGTTTGATTGAAACTATTTTGAGAATAGTTTTTACAGTTTTTATGGTAAAATTTAAGTTTTGAAAAATATATTTTGGAAAATATCGTTTACAAATTTTAAGGTAAAACCTATGTTTTCAAATATTATGTTTGGAAAGTTATTGACTTTTGCGAAGTTCAAGACAAAAAGTAGATATAAAAGAGGAAAGAGAAAGAAAGAAAAAGTAAGAAATCGAAAATTTATTAAGAGAGATTGTGTGATTTGATAATAAAATAACATTTTTAAAATCTAGGTTTTAAATTGAGATTTTATATCTAAAATAGTTTTTCTGAAAAATATGAGTACTTGAATAAAACCTAAGTTTTGAAGTAAGACCTAAATTTTGAAATCAAACTTACATTTTAGAAAAAGAAACTAAACAAACTCATAGTTAGGTGGTCTACAATTTGCATTCATTTTTTTTTTTTGGCTTTAGCAGACAAAGGTATAAGAGTTGGCGATCCCTAGGTGAGTTTGCTCCATGCTCGAAAACCACCTTACCTTTCCCTCTATCCTCCAAAGTGAGACGCTCAAGATGGCCACCTTCGATTATCATCCTATGTATCTATCAACAACATCTTTTCTCTTTCTCTCACTTCCTTTCAATTCCATTTCAAATCAAATACCTTAGAATAACGTTCTCACAGCCTTGCATTCTCACTTCCTGCAGGTTCCAACTCATCTCTGAAAATTATCACACATATAAGTTGCCAGCTCCCCATCACTGCTTTTAAAACCTTTTTTTTGGGCCAAACACTGTACTATTTTTTTAAAACCCATCTTATTAATGAACAGATTGCAAAAAAAAAAGCCCTAACAATATTAAAACTGTTTGTTGTGAGCGTAATATTGAACCTTTATTGAGCACAAAATTATATTCCGCATGTATTTCAAATAAACATATACATATAGATACCTCCAGTACGTACATGCATATATGATGGTGTCACATTCAGCAAAATAGATTTGCACCAGGCCATGCATTTAAGCTTTTACACATATATTGTCCCTACCTAACTTTAGGGAGGACAGGATAGAAAGATCGAAGTGAGTGTCTTGATCATCTAACAAGCCTTTATTAGTGGAGGGAATTAAAGGGGAAATTAACAATTCGGATAAGTTTGTATTTATAATAGAATATTGACTCCGTTTAAGAGAACCTGATGAAGATTTCATATAAAATATCCATGTATCACTCTGGGACTGCAGTAAACCCTGCCCTGCTTGCCATTTTCCTACTGGATATATCTGAAGGATGCGGCCGGTCACTCCAATTTTCTACATAGTTAAATTTCTTACCTTTGCAAGCCTACGATCAATCAAAACTGATCTGACTCAATCAATATTATTTCCCATTGTTCACTTAGTAAACTAACGAATGTTTTGTAGAGTGATCTGTGTTTAGCAGTTTGACTGGACAAGGAATCCGAGAGTTAAAAAGACAACCAAAATGTGGTCACTAATAACAAAACGACTGGGTTCATCATAAAGTCCGTCCCTTGTAGTCCTGCCGTATACGTCTGTATTCGGAACCAAGGGGAACATGTTTATAAGGACCCTTTCTCTCTTCTTACGGACTATAACATTGGAGATCCCCCGGGGGGGGGTGATCAGGCTTCGGCTGGGGTGGCGACAAAATGAACACGAGTTTCTGAGAGAGCCCTGATATTGTGCAGAGTTTAACTTCGCCACGCCTGTCTCGCCAATCATCCAAAGAGAGTAGCAAGCACATGCAATTAGTGGAGGCATCAAGCCCTGTTCCTAGTGGATACTGCCGGGGTTTAATGTCAAGGCCACGGGACCAACTTCGTCAACCTTGCAACACCAGCAGCAACTCCAACAATCCAAGAGATTGGAAGAAAAGGTACTGCCACACGAATCCATCTCAACATCAAACCAGATTGGGTATTAAGGACACAGACATTTAGCTTTGACACCCAAAAATATATACCTCAAAAGTGTCAGTCTTGATCCAAAATTGGAGTTGGCATGGGAATTACTAACTCCAATCCTTACTACAAGAGTCATTCGTCTTTTTTGAGGTGATTGAAAAGACTAAATAAATTATTTAATTATATAATATTAGATTATTTGTCACTCTAAGTAAAAAAATAATTTTAAAAAATGATAACTATATGCTAAATACCCACCTTAATCTTAAAAACTCAGGTGACCTGTACTTCA
>JANTPZ010099149.1:0-14745 GCA_025593235.1 Vachellia pachyceras
CACTATCTCCTTAAATTTCTGAGCTAAATATTTGCCATGCGTAGCAGTCAATACCCAAAAAAAAACAGGGAATTTCAATTAAATTTGACTTTGTTTTTAAGTAAGCATTAAAGATTCTGAAAGTGTGTGCAGTACCAAATTTACCAAAGTAAAATTATGTTTTAATGATAAATGATTAAAATGTCATTAGTTTATATTGATACTTATTGGTTTTTTTTGCCAATGACATTGATGGTACCTGACAAAAAAGACAGATATAGATACTCCTTATTATTTTTCTGCTATTTATTTGTTAAAATTTATATATGTACTTATAAATTTAGTGATAATTTTTTGTTATCCTATACTTATAATTTTTTATATTTGTAAATTAAGACTTGTAAAATTTATAGAGAAACTTGTCATTTTACTATTTTTAATTAATAAAATACTTTATCTATAGTTATAAATTCAACTGTAAACTTTATAAATCTTCTTATAATATGCAATAACGTATATTAGTATTTGTAAATTTTTGTTTACACTTGTTATTTTATTATTATTATTCATAATGAGGCATGTTTGTGATCTATCTGATCTTATATATTCTGGTGTGTAGGGATGAAGCAGAACTGATTGAAAGCATTGTGGAGGCAGTGTGGATGAATTTACGTCCAAAATTACCATCAAGCTATGACACTTTGAATGCCATTGATTCAAAGATGGAGGAGATGAATGCAACTGTGAGGGAAGGCTTGACAAATTTCTACAGGCCCAAACAAAACGGTTCTGATCAGCCTCGTACCAAGTTTTGTTGTTTCTACATATGACCCCAAAATATAAAACCTTTTAATTTTAATGGATACTTAAATTAGTTTGACTTTTATGGGTTGAGCAGATCAACGAACTCAGATTACCACACTGCACATGTCTTATTCAATTCTAATAAATCTATAAATGCGTCTTTGTGAATTGTTATTGTTCGTTTTCTTTCTTGTTATGATTATCTGATTAGATTATATTTGAACATTATCCGATCAAATCCCATTCTTGTAATTAAAATGGGCAATCTGTCAGTAACATGTTCTTCACTTTAGGCTAGTTTAAAACTTCGATTTTATTGAGGTATGCAAGAACCAGTTATGGTGGAACTAGAATGTGGAGTCATGTGACTTGATGAGGTTTGCCATTAAGAAAAATGTTTCTAGGCATTGTCTAACAGCATAAAAGCTCCTCCTCCTCCTCCTCGTTTCTTTTTTTGTTGGGTTGGACTTTTTTTAGTTAGATATAGAGCCATCGTCTACTGTGTGGCCCCACAACCAACTGAAGGATTTAGGACGTACATGAGATGCCAAATTACGAATCTACAAATACCTACGCGGAATTCGGATCACAATGGTGGATCTAAACATAAGACACAGCAAAAGTACCGAAGGTAAGAAGAGAGGAGATGAGAGGATTCTCTTCAAGAGAAATGGAAGGAAGAAGACTTGTTTTCTCTGTGCGTTATGTCTACTCTTTAGGGAACCACTTCCCCATATATATATCTTCCCACAAGAGTCCATGTTTACGTATTTGACCTAGCCCATGGATTTGGGCCTAATCCATCAAAGGTGGCCCATATTCCAACACCAACAAATCATCCTACAAGAGGCCCATATTCAGCGCATAAAGATGGAGTTTGAGATCTGATATATCAGGTTTCAATTGTTATGACATATTGTTTTGTGCGAGTGCCAAGATTCCAAGAACATTGTTTCAAGTTATTATAATGATTCATGGAACAGAGTGATGATTTTTTGTCGTCGATTCTGTATGTAAATTGAATGAATGGAGTTGTTTGGTAGCTCAGCTTTGGGCAATCAAGCAGAGGAAACAAGCATGGAGTGGAAGAGAGGGCGGCACCATCTAGCAGCTGAGGAATTCGAGAAAGAAAGGGAATCCAAACAACAAATAAGGCCTGTGACTGTGATGCAGCAGCAGATGAGGCAGCCATGGCTGACTCCAACGTTGGATCAGCGAAGAAATGTTCATTAATAAAGCCTCGTCGTGGTCATGAGTGTACCAAGTCATGTGTACAAATTGCCATTAAAGCTTCATGCTTCACTTGCCTCCTGCTTCAGTTCTCTACAAAACTCACTCTCTTTTGCACCCTCCTATTTATTTCAACGCATTTTTATTACTCACTCCACAACTTCACTATTACTCAAACATGAATATGCCACTAGTACAAATGAGTACTCCCTCCAATCCTATTTTATAAGCACACTTTTCTTCCGTACAATTATGATACACACTTTTCCCATTTTACCCCGATTAATTATCCGTCTCTCTTTTATCTTTTTTTCCGCCCCCTCCCTCTACTCTACTATTTCACACATTCTCTCTCACGATGTATAATTAAAAAAATTGCACCTTAGACATGTTTATCTCAGTTTGCTCCATTACATCAATTGAATTGATTTATTGACAGATCTAATTTTACAATCTATTGGTTTGTACAATCATGCTGATATTGGCCATGTTTTAGAATGATTACAATGAGATCAAATACTCGTTCAACAGCGTTTTTCCGTAAAACGAGATTATCTTCATCATATATTTACTTCGACTTACGTAAAAGTAATTCCTTATTGCATTCCCAAACAGCCCATAATCTAATCTAAACACTTTTTGGCAAATTTTAAAATAATCCAATAAGTTATAAAATCTCATGAATTTTGGGGTTAATTCTGAATTCTCTTTGGTTTTTTCCGCAATGAATTTTCTTGTTGATTCTGGGCGTCATAAAAAACACAAATTTATAAACTGTGCCTCTCTGAAAATTAAGCCACTTTCACCACCCAATTAATGCTATATATATATATATATAACTTTCTTGTAAGTAATTTTGGTATTTGCAATTTCTGCCCCTACACATCTTTTGAATTCGATCCTCAGTCACATAATTTTATCCCTATGAACCCCAATTAACTATCGCTAATCAGAGCCAAATAAGCTTCTTCTTCATCACTGAAGGCTTCCTCTTCCTGAACTCTATTCAACCTTGCAAAAACCCCAACCAATGCGGCTGTATTGTAAGTGCATGCTTCCGTCTGCACGTAATTCCCCCTCTCGTCTCTAAACCCGTCCGTACTATTGGGCCCACCCACAAGGGCCCCAACCAGCACATACGGGTTAGGATCATGGCGGCCATACCAGTTATCATACCCCTGCGTGCACCCAATAAAACCCTTGTTCTCTTTGTATGACTCTATAGATGCTCCCCTATGGTGCACCCTCAGGGGGAAGTGGGGCCCGTAGCCTACCAAATAGCTCATTCCCATTGGATTAGAGCCCAAGATGTAGTCCACCTGTGATTTCGCGAAGGCCAGCATCTCCTGCGGAGAGACGTCTCCTTTGTCGCAGCGGAGCTTCTGACCTACGGCTCGGAGGTGATCGGAGTAGACGGTGAGGAGAAACGACGCCGTGGAGACGTACTGCATGTTGTTCCACTGGCGGACGTAGAGTAAGCCCGCTGGGGTGAGACGCACGTTAGTGGAGTTGTTTTGACGGAGGCAGGCGCAGAGATAGTGCTCTGCTTTGGAACGGTACTGTTGGAGTATGACTTGCTTTTTATTTTTCTGGTTCTTTTCTTCCATGAGCAGCTGAAAAAGGAAAAAGAAGAATTAATATTGAGGGAAAAAAATAAAAAACTGTAACCTTTATCTGATAAAATACAAATAGAAAATCTACCTAATTTATTAGTCAAAATTAGATAGTTGTAAAAAAATGTGCTTTATTTTTTTTTAAAAAAATCCTCCTTTAATATATCAAAATTACACAAACGAAAACAAAATAAATTAAAGTCTTACATTCATCGTGAACAAATTATTTAACAAACTCATCGATTTAATGTTGGAGAAAGTGTTCTCTAAAGTGGGGTGTATTGTTAGTTACCATGGAAGCGAGGGATTGGACGCCAGCGTACTTGATATCCCAACTGAATTCAGCGATGGCCCAAGTGGTCCCACCAAAGTCAGAGCCATTCTCCAGAACGTAGTCCAAATATTCGTCGTTTTGGGTGGCCTTGTACAGCCACATGGCTGCCCACAGTAACTCATCCCTGTACCCGCTCACAGACGAATAATACTCCTTAGCAACCCCAATACTCTCATCATACTTCCCCCTGTACCTGTCCCCAAACTCGAATAACTGCACCATACACACACAGACACATATCATCCTCCACCACCACCGGGTGTGGCCAGAGTAACGCGAGAAATGAGTTTATGAATTTTTAGATGGTTTTACAGATTTTAAAATAATTTTTATAAATTTTAGAATGGTTTTTTTTCAACTTCTGTATATCGTTTTGGAACAGATTTTCCAAACAAGCTCAACAACTAATTAAACATCTCAATATATTCTCATTCTCAAATGAAATCATATTAAAAGTAATTAACTAATAATTAATTAATCTCTGTGAGGCCATATAGAATTGCCCAGTTAAGTTAACTAACTGAACGCACCTGTTGTGCATGCTGCAACAGTAGGTGAGAGTAATGTGGGTTTGTTCTCCTAAACACTATAGAAGCAGCCGCCATTGCTGCAGCCGTCTCTCCGGCGACCTCTGAGCCGGGATTGTCGGTGTCCACCTTGTATGCTCTCCGGGACGTCGTCATATCCTCTGGCCTCTGCCAACAGTAATGATCAGTGCCACCGTCGCCCACCTGAGAAAAATGAACAATGTGAGTTGAATTATTCGTGGACTTAATTAGGACAAGACATACTTTAACTGATTTTGTCTCATTTCACTGTAAGATTTGACTCCGTAATTCAAATTCTCAATGAACAATTCCGTAATTTCATTCATCCCCATGTGCTGCCGCGAGTGAGACGCGCCAATCGCGGTGTCGAGGAGGTGGGTCAGCACTGAAACTCATGGTGATCCGCTGATTGCTCTGACATTACGAGATTGAGATTCTACATTTCTCCAGTGAACTTGGAGGTCGGAAGAGGAACCACCACCTACCTGGAGGGAGGAGCGTGCGCTGTATATTCTACACGATTGCTCTTGGTAAAGTTACAATGCAGAATTTACTACATACAGTAAGCGAGAGAATATGATACAGATACGAAATTAAATTACCTGTGCCCAGAGAACATGAGGGTGAGTGTGTGCCTTGATGAAATAATCAGTGCCCCACTTGATGGCCTCGAGAGCGTGAGAGTACTCACCGGCGCTGGACATAAGGTCGCCGTATTCGATGACTCCCCAAGAGAGCAGTGTAATGGTGAATGCCATGGGAAGTCCGAACTTGACATTATCTCCTGCATCATAGTAGCCTCCCACCAAGTCCACCTATACCAAAAGAGAACATACACAGAACATAAATGACGAGAGAAGAGAGAGAGAGAGAGAGAGGAGTGGTGCAGGATAAGGTACCCCTTGTTCGAGGCCGTCGGTGAGGCCAGAATGGTGGCGCCAGGTGGCTCTCTGGTTGTGGGGCAAGTGACCCGAACGCTGAGACTCGAAGTAGAGGAGGGAGTGAGAGAGAGCTTGCTTGTAGTCGAAGGAATTGCATGAAACAGGTGGGAAGAAGGAGGAGGAGGATAATGAGAGAGAGAGAAGAGCGATGATAAGCCATGTTCTTAGCGTCTGATGGCTTGCGACTTGTTCCTTCTGATTCGCCTGCATTCTCATTACTCTCTCTCAGTCTCTCTCTCTCTGTATATATATATCTCTGTGTGTCTATATGTATGTATTTATAGGTGGTGTAGCGTTTCTTAAAGGGAGGAAGAAGACTGGAGGCGTCAGGGATCAGATGGGGGCATGATCATGGGGAATTGGGATGCAGGCTCATTTTTTATTGGTTTAATTTAATGCATGGTTCAAAAAATAATAATATATAGGGAGCAACATGGTAGAGCAGTACTTTTACATAAGTCGAGGTAAATATATAGAGAATATTATCTCATTTTACAAAAAAAACATTGTTGAACGTACTTTTAGGTATAAGTTAAGTGTTACCAAATAGTCACATAGTAGTAGAAATTGACATATAGATTAAAAAAGAAAAAAGAAATTACCAATGCTAGATCAATGAGGCTTACTGCATTTTTTCTCTCCAATGGATTCATTTTAATTAATTTTATGTTATATGACATAAATATATGAAAAGTTATCCTGTAATGCGTACAAATATTTTTTTAAGTAAAAGTTATATATGTTTATTTGAAAAAGCTTATTTATCCTCTAAAAGCACGTCCAATAGTGTTTTTCCGTAAAACGAGATAATCTCCTCCATATATTTACCTCAACTTACATAAAAATACTTATCTATCGTATTCTCAAATGGACTCGACACTTAATTCTCTTCAAATACGATGAAGAAATCAAATCTTATGGGGGGGACCATATCACATGATGAAATTATTATTGTAATTTAATCTTTATGAGTCAAAGAGGAATAAAGGGATGAGTGTGAATGTTACTTATGAGCATGTGTGTGTGATCCCCATTGCTCTTTAGTTCTCTTTACAGTTGAACTAAAAGTACACCTGGGGAGATCAGTTCATTCAAACAAGAGGCATCAATATTTTAATGTAACTTTTTTTAAATTTCATAAAAAAATAAAAATAACATTCTACCACCTCCATCCTAAATGTAGAATCTATTTTATAATAAAAATTACGTTATAAAATAATTCTTACATTTAGCATAAGAGAATGAGTATTTGATTTTTAGTAGTGAGGAGGCATGAGAAACAAGGGTGAAATTACAAAGGCATCATTAAGGCATTAATATCAGTGTGGCCAATAAATAATTTGTGTTATGATGAGATCAATTAATGATCATAAATAAGGAAGGCTATTGATTGTGTTCAAAAACATACTTTATTTGTAAAATTCAGACAGATTTTGTATAAAGCTGAATTTAAAATTTTTTATCAAATTAAAACACATTTAAATGTTTAGCTGTCATTCTTTGATATATAAAAATGAGTTACAAATTACTTATAATACATATTATAGTAGTAGTAGTAACTAGTAAGTGACATATATGTATATATATAGCTTGTTTGGTTGCATTTGCATGGCTCAAATGCACGTTCAATAGTGCTTTTCCGTAAAACGATATAATCTCATTCACATATTTATCCCGCTTTACGTAAAAATACTTTTCTACCGCATTTCTAAATGGGTCCATATACTTAAATATTTGGTATGCATGAGAGAAGGAATAAAATATTTTAACCAAAGAATGTTTAGTAGAGTAGAAAACAGGAAAGAAAATGTTATTATAATTCAAAGAAAAAGACTAATGATATTAAAGATATTTTTAATAAATATTACATTTCTTTAATTTTAGAAGATAAACAAGCACATTCAAATAAATTTATGCAAAAGCAAGAGATTTTTTTATCAATTCAAAAGCAAGAGATCATGAAGTATCAACAAAGATTAAGGATGAGATTAACCAAAATAAGCAACAAATTAAAAGCACATAAATGGGGATTTAATTATGAATGAAGCAGCAGATTGAGCAAGAGATGAAACAAATTAAAATGGTGAGATTACCAACAAGTCCTTGCTGACAGCTATGATTAAAACATAAGGACAAGCGATTTGGTCTATTACTTGAGGAGCAAATTGGTCAAGACAAATTATAATAGTGCAAAAATCGCAACACGTTTTTCACACATTGGCCAAAAGATCATTCACTTTGGGGAGAGGAAGCATATGACCATATAGCCTTCTGATTTAGAACATAATATTACCCAGGATATTTTAATGTTTTAGTTGTCAATGATAATTACAATGCACATGGTTAGAAAAACGCATTCTAAAGGTTCGTTTGAAAGTCCGTTTGAGAATAGATTTTACAGAGTTTGAGGTAAAACCTAGATTTTAAAGAATATATTTTGAGATGATAATTTTTATAGATTCCGAGACAAAACCTAGGTTTTCAAAATGATCATGCTTAGAAAGTTATTGATTTTTATAGAGTTCGATGCAAAACATAAATAGGAAAAAGAAAGAAAAAATAGAAAAAAGAAAAGTTATTATGAGAGAGGTGTGATTTGACAAGAAAATAACGGTTTTTAAAGCATAGGTTTTAAAATGAGATTTTGTATCTAAAATAGCTTTTCTGAAAAATTTTTGTATTTGGACAAAACCTAAATTTTACCACAAAACCTAGATTTTGTAACTGAGATCCAAACATGCTCTAAGAAAATAACACGCATTTCTTACAAATCACTAATTTAACTAATTTTTTAATATTTTAAATTAATTTTCTATCTCTCATGTATGTTAATGTTAAGGATCTAAATGGGCTTTTTTTTTTTTTTAATTCTTATCAAAGGGTGTTAACATGTGGAAATGGATCTGGTGCTTCTCCTCGTAAATTTTATGCGTGTTAAGTAGTAAGTGAAGATAACGAATCCATCGATATTGTTAATTTATGCATCAAGGGTCCAAGATTATGATTCATTTCACATGGAATCACACCGAAGTTTGTTTGCATGAGAAACCATTATCATCTGTACATATAAATATAAAATATTGATTCAATCCTCTCAACCCATAATCATGAAGATTATGCTAATGTATATCAGCTTACTTGTTTCTCAAGCCAAACAGCTCGGCACCCAATTCAGTTATGCCCCATTTGGTACCAAGGCTGAGGAAGAGGAAATAGAGCTAGAACCAACAGCTGGTTGGATCAAGTGGTAAGCGGCTTGTTCCAGCTTAAGTAAGGTCTCGGGTTCGAGCCTTGTGTATGCAGCAGCCACCGTTGGAGACTCACCCACCATGCCAGGTGCGCGACGCGGGTCAGGTCCGAACGTAGTCGAAGCGAATCTCCGGTGAACCGGACGGGCAACCAAAAAAAAGGAAACAAAGCTAGAACCATTTTAGTGCGCTTCATACAAATAGAAGAAGCCCGTTCTTGATTGAACCCACTTCCATCGAAATAAAAGGAACGACACTCCATCTCAGTGCCTCCACGAAACTTAAATATATGGATCATTATACCCTATGAGATGGCAATGACAAGAAGCCACGGTGAAGACTGCGATTTTGTCAACTGCATCCTTTAGTCTCATCATCCGTGAACCCTCCTTTTAGATTCGTTACTCACGGTTTCTTCACGGTGGGACTTGTCACCATCATCCTCTGCAATTCACCATCTTCCAGACTCGTCACACACAGCGTCTTCACATATCCTCGCACCTTCTAGTGACTCAAATTACAAATTAAAGTGCCAGTAGAGATTTGGGTTTGGCCGAAGCTCAACATCATCCTCATCTTTTGCCATGATTGTGAAGTCACCTCCACCAGATTTCAATCGCTCAATGGGAAGAACATAGCAAATTCTTGCGCTCATTGCAGTTTCAAAGCAAGAAAGACGAGTCTAAGTTTGATTTTAACAAGATCGATTGCTTCTTATTTAATTTCTTAATTTCTACGAGTTTCATGATGAAAATGATGAATCAATAGGGAGGAAGTGGGTGGTTTTTTTAGTTGGGGATATTTTAGAACTTTTGTATCATTAATACATGTACACAAATCAAAAGTAATACTACACTCACATAAGCAATAACAAACAGACTTCAAAACCCACTTCTCCTCTTCCAAACAGACTTCAAAACCCATTTCTTCACCACTTCCACTTCTATGAAAGAGAAAGACTATTCCACGGGGCATTAAGGTTGTCAAAGCAATGCTAGATAGATTGACCTTATCACACCACTCTTACCTATATATCATCAATCAATATAAACATAATTACAGTCCCAATGACTTATATTGTGAACCATAATTTTTGACTTATATTGTGAATTGGAGAAAGAACACACACACATCAAATACACACGACGTGGCTCATCATCCATATTAGCAAAGGTCAGGAAGAATTTCATCAGCGTAACTTCTTTTTTGGTGACACTGACATTCAATTCTAACTTGTCTGACCAAACATAAGCAGTATGAGAGACATAGGAATTAATCATTAACACCAGCCATCACATCAACCAGGCAAGGCAAAGCTTAAATCACCAATCATCAAAAAGCAGGTATTTCATAGGCTCCTCGCTGAGGTACAAAAGATAGTAAATTATGAATCCCACAGATTCTGAGATTTCACCAGTACGATAAGTCTCTCAATAAAATATTAACAAAGAAAGCATGGCATCGACCTCAAGTAAAAAGCAAGTCTACATTCATAATTAGGCAAGAGAGGAAAGATCTCCACTTCTGTTAAACAATAGCACCTCCTGTCTGATGAAGCATGGCATCTATCTCGTCCCCATCCTCCATTTCCAGCTGCAACCAACAAAAAATTGTATTGAGAATAAAAATATCATGGTCTAACAGTAATCGAAAAATGAGCAGCATTTCAGGAAAATGGGGAGACGAATGGATAACGCAGACCTCATCTGGAGTCTGCTCTGCTCGAAGGCGACGCCCATCAAATAGAAAAGCAATGGAATTAAAATCCACTGACTGTCTGTCACAGTAAGCATTCATAAGCTTTTTCAGTTGAGTGCTTCTCTTAATCCTGAAGAAAACTTCATTCCCATCCTACAACATCAAAGTCCGAGGCATTAACATTTGATGCGTATTTTACATCTCTAGTTTTACAATGACATCACATAACAAGCACATTAAACCAAATCCTAAGATCGCAAAGATAGCAATAGAAAGAATGTGGACATTTCCCCTATGACTACCACTGTTGGTCTTTCACACATAATATTTTTCTTTTACTTTCATTAAAAGTAGTCCATTAAGACATGCTGCTATTTCCCTACAACTCAAAAATTATAATTTGGACTTAGACATAAGCATACTTACCAATTGGTTTAACCCCAGAGCTATACTTCCATGAAAACCAAGTTCACATGTTGAATTTTTACTCTCTTACAACTAAATTATGACTTACGTCAGCACATCATGAGATACTTAAACATAATAGTAGGAGATGCATTCCTCTCCCCACAGAGATAATTACATGACGAGGTGCGGGGAAATCAGGTCATTGTATAAATAAGATTAGAAGATAAAAAAATGAATTCAAACATCCTCGGAAAGATTAATAGGCTAATTAGTTTTCCTTCTGATGCACAAAACCATAGTCAAAGGCACGAGGTACCTCAACGTGTGCAGAATAAGTTATGTCTTTATTATCATTAATTAATAAAACGGTCTCATCCCTTTTTTCAATGCCTTACCCCCCGCAAAGTCAAAACAAATTCCAGAAATGTAGAAATAAACCCATGGATATCATACAATGACATTCAATACCCTTTTTAAAAGTTTACTTCCCCAAGTCTATATATAAGTTGCGTCTAACTAACCAAAAACAAAGCAAGTTAATTGAGGCAACAAAATTGTATTAAAATTGAATCACTTAGCATTTTTACCCATCACAAAGACTATCATTAACTTTCATACAACATTGTAATGTCGCAAGTGAAAATTTCTGGAATGACTAATTAAATGCTCTACCAAAAAGAAAAAGAAAACAAAAATGACTTGTACTAAAGACCAGGACTTTTTTTTAACAAACGCGCCCAATATGTCCCAACAACCCATCGTAGATACAGGTTTTGATAGTATCCCCTTTTATTGGTGTAAGTAAAGTATCCCTCTTCATCAGACCCTTTCCCAATTGTAGGAAGAATTAAAAGTTGAGCACTAAACTCACTCCTGCTAGATCACTAATAAATATATACCTTATATAATGTTGTTCCATAAGCAAAAACATTACTGAAAAGCCAGAAGCTCACAACTCATAGTCTAATACCAAGCAGTTAAATTCCCCGTAATTCGAAAAAGGAAACGGACGATAAAATACCTGCCCCATAATTCATTAGAGGCAAACTCATCATGAAGAAATTTCTTCATTCTCATCATGAAGAAATTGACAATATAAGCAAACAGACAAAGATCAAGCGGTTTCAAAATTCTCTCTTTGTAAATTATCGAGCCCACAAACGTAAGTCGAAGTACAAAGGAGGGAATTTGTGGTACATATGCTGGAAAATCCTTAATCCACGATAAGGACGAACTAAAATCTAACAATCAAGCATTGCACAAAAGTCGAAACAAAGCAGAATTCATAAGCAGAAAAACTGGGATGCAAATTTTTTCAATTTCCAGCAAAGCAAAACACAAATCAAAATCTTCCCAGTTCCAAACCAGTAAATATCACCCCCACCAGTCATTCTACTAACTTAAATCCAACTAATCGATCCCCTATTCCAAAGAGTCAGTGAGGATAACTAAAACAGTAGCATCAAATGATTCCAGCTCAAAACGAACATAAATAGAAGCAAAACCCTAGATTCCACTGCCGTCCGTCCCCAAAAGCCCTCCGTTCCCATGCAAGGGGAAAAGGAAAATGAAGCTCACATAAAAAAAGGATCAACCACAAACCTGTCCCTTAACCTTAAGGTTGATATGTGGGCTTCTTGTCCCTTAACCTGTCCCTGATCGGTGGGCTTCTTGTCCTCCTCGTTAGTGACGCCTGCCATCTTCTACTTTCCTGCACTTTGAAAAACCTCGGAAATATAGAACAAAAAAATCCAACCGCCACCTGTCACAGTACCAGAAACGCCGACGTTCGTATGGTTTAATCTACGATTTGTCATTCGCCAATAAAGTTTAAATATAGCAATGGCCGATTGAGGGTAGTGACCTTTCACCTTAGAGCGGGAAGAACGAAGAAAATTGACGGTTCAGATTCTGCTGAAATGGATCATCAGATCTTTCGGATTCTAAAAACATGTGATTTTTGAGGTCAATTCGGAACAAATCTCAACTACCCTAATCCACTATGATCTAAAATAATTTAAAAATAATTTTTAGATTTTTATGCGGTTACAATTAAATCAAGTTTATAACATTTATTAATTACGTAAGTTTAAAAATTTCTTACAATTAAAATTAATTTTTTATTTTAAATTTTTATTTTTAATTTTAAAAATATGCTATAAGTTAGAAATAGGTGCACCTGTTATATCAAATAATGAAAAATCAAAAAATTGAAAATAAAATAAAAAATTATAAAAAATAAATATATTAAAATAAAAATATAAAAACTAACATTAACTAAAGGTTAAAAATATAATAAATAATAAAATATACACAAAATTGACCTAACTCTGATACCACTAAATTAATATATATTATGCAATTGACATTGGCTCTGATACCACTGCTTTATAATATATTATACAACTAACTTTTGAGGTATTAGTCTCAATAAACTAGTATATTTCAAGTTAATATAAAACATATAATATTTTAGAGCTCTTCTTCATTCAAATCATATATTAAACTATTAATTATCAAATCTATCGTAAGTATATTTCTAATTAACAGTATATTTCTAATTATTATATTTCAAGTATCATGCAAATTAACAATTTTTTGGTTAAAAAATAAATGACAGCATGACTAAACAATATTTCTAATTCCATCAATTTAAATAAAATTAAAATTGCAAAACCTTTTTTACGATTTCTAAATCTGGATAAAATCTGTTTTGAAATAGTATTGAAAACTAACTCTACTTTATTTAAGCCAAACAAATTTTATTTTTAAAATTGCATTTTAAAACTAAAAACAAAAAACTTAACGGGTCCTTAGCTTCTTTAATCATACTTAATCATATGTTTGATATAATATTTATAGTTAAATAGGATATATTTATCATGTTAGCATTTATTCCTGTCGATTTATATATGATATTTTAAAAATAAGATATATGATGACATGTAATTAAGAAAATCTACCTAATCGATATAAAAAATTTGACATAAATATTTTCTTTCTTTAACCCTAGGAAACGTTTTTGCAATTATAATTGAGTATAACTGTTTTATTTTTAATTTATTGTATTATTACATTATTATTATTAAATTCATTAACTAAAATGTAATAAATACATCATTGGTGAATAAATGTGTGGTATAAATTTTTTTCGTATAACGGAAATAATTCTTTTATGTATAATCAAAGAAAATCGGTGATATGATTTTGAAAAAGACGGTTACGACAATAAATGAATAAATAAAACCCAATATTTAGAGGGATTGAACTTCAATCTAAGCCCAATAAAGTAAGTCTACCAACAAGGTTACACCCACAATAGAAGAGATTAACTTTTCACATGATTGAATTTAAGTTTAAAACAAATACTCCTTCGTCGTTTTTGGATTCAATTGGTGAAGGGATCAAATACTCTTATAAATGATGTGGATTCAATCCCGCAGAGTGCTATCGGTCTAACTCCGATTGAATAGTTGGAAGAGACTTTTCCATAGTTTAGTGAAATTGGGTAAACTTCATATTAAAGCTGGAAAGAAAATGGGCTTGCTTATTATGCACTGTAACTACAAAGACAAACCCTTAATGGATCATAAATTAGATGTATTACCTTTGAATTGTGATGACATGTACCATTTCCTAAAACTATGTGCCAAAAAAATATTAAAACAACTTTCTCTAGCTTATATCTTTTAACTTTTCTTTAGTTTTGAACATTTTAAAAGTGACATTTCTTTGCTAAACCATATACATGCAAACGTAGTGATTGAGGTAATCTTGCTAAGACACTATCAAATATTAAATACAAATACCTCTTTTAAAATGGATTCACACACCAATTCATTATATTACGAAGGATTAATTTCTTCATTTAACAAATCCTCTATTGGTGTCTCGTCCAAAGTGACATTTTAACGCATCGTCAAAAGCAAATTTCGGTCAAGG